>BSBK01004856.1:452500-575000 GCA_027943335.1 Chamaecyparis obtusa
TCCTTATTCTATTGAATCTTTTCCAAAACTTGCCAATGCCTTTATTCAACAATTTTAAAATAATATTGGTCCGCAAGTGTCTTTGACTAATTTGATGCATTATAAACAAAACACTAAAAAAATGATTTGATTCATTGGTAGATTTAAAAATTTACATGCTTAGATTTCTTATCCCATTCCTGACATTGATATTCAACATATTTTTATTTCAAATTTGCAAAAGATATTAGAGATAAGATTCTGCTTACTGAATTTACCTCTTCTCAACAACTTTGTGCAACACTTCGTCATTATCAATTACAAGTGAGTCAATTTGAGAGCAACACTCTAATGGCTCTTGTTCTAGTTGATAAGAGTGATGCTACTCCTAATCCGAACAAATTTCAAAAGCCTAACAACTATGTCAAGATAAACAAACAAGAAAATACAGTTGTTTATCAAGTTGTTGTTGCATCTCACAATGCCACTTCTGCATCCACTACTTTTCATTTGAATCATAGGTTTACTCCTCTCTCTAAATCTTTACATTCTATTTTGAATAGGTTGTTAACTGCTAATATGATTACTTTACCTCCTATTCGACCTCTTTTACCTACTACAATTGCATCTAAATCTTTTGATCCTAAACCATTTTGTCAATACCATCATCAAAATGTCCATAATACTGAGAAATGTTACTCATTAAAACATAAGGTTCAAGACTTGATTGATTCTAATGCCTTATCTGTTGATAATTTTGATGGTAGTGGGAACAAGTTTGTCTCTCCTCCTAATCAAAACCTTCAAATCTATATGAATCATTTACCTACACATGATACTAATACCATTGCTCAGCCATCTTCTCTGGATATTGTTTATAATTCAAAGATGGATGACCTCAATCATATTGTTAACCATGTGGAGCATGTTGTTTCATCTCAACTTGAATCTCTACCACTGACTCAACCTCAACTTCAAGTTCCACCTCAACCTAAGCCTAAAAAAAAGACTGAACCCAAACCTCGAAAACAACCTAAGAATAAAAGACCTAGGGAACTCTTGATTACCTTTTATGACATTGAGATTATTAAATCTCCTGATAGTCCCCTCTACATTTATGCTAGGATTTCTAAGATACCTACACGCGGTTTTCTAGTTGATCCTACATCCTTAGTCAATGTTATTACTGAAGAAAATATTTTAATAAAAAACTTGCAACATGATTCTTATGATACATCTGATGCATGGATTCAAACTTGTAATGGTTTTCTGTATCCATCATTTGGTTCTTTATATTTTCTAATTTAACTTTGTGGTAAAATTGTGAACACTACCTTTGTTGTTGTTCCTACTTCCGATCAATTTCAAGTTAAGCTTGGTTTTCCTTGGTTGAATACCATGCATGTTGTTGCTTCTCCTATCCACAAATGCCTTAAATTTGTTCATGATGTCAAAGTGAAGATGATTAACCATATTTTGTATCAACCTTCTAGGCCCAGGGATTGTTCTACACTTGTTTTCTTTTGGCCTTCATTACCTAATTCATGTCCTTCTCAACCTGATAATATTTTTCACTCATATCAAGCCTATAAACATCATAAGATTCTCAGGTTAAACATGCTATTGATGGATCTTAATTGTGGTCTTTTGCCTACACCTCCCATACCTCATTTAACTATGACTTCTAGTTCTATTAATCAAGATCCTACTATTGATTTTCAGTCTACAAAGAATCCTACTAATCCTCCTATAGAACCTATGAAGGATCTAGTAGTTGTTCCTCCTAGTTCTCAACATGTCTCAAACAAAACAAAACATAACCGATCTGCTAATGAACATTGTAAAAAGTGTCATGCTCAAGCTAAGGCTCATACCTCTGTTATTCAAAGTTCTTTACCTTATTTTGATCAATCTATGCATGATGTGTTAGAAGAAGTTAATGTTAATAATGATGTTAAGATGCAAGATTATGATGCTTCTATTTGTATCTTAGATCCTATTTTTATAAATTTGGATGAAGAAGATATTCTTGATGATGTTAATGATGAATATGAGACTATTGACATTGATATTGATTTACCTAATATGCTTTCATCATAATTGACAATTACACCTAGTATCGAACATGATGACTCTCAAGAGGATCCTTGTTTGGAACTTTGTATCATTCCTACTGTGTTGGATATAGTCCCTCTTGCGAGTTACCCACCTTCCCTAAATGATATAGAATGAGATGGGGAGAGTAGGTGGTGCACTTGATTGGATGGTCCTTCATGGTAGTCTTTTGTGTGTTTGGTTGTCATACTGTGCTTCTCCTATAATGTGTTTGCTAAATGTTTGTTAGATTCTTTTATATGACCCTTGTTTCTTTTTTGGTGCAAGGTGATAAAGGAATTCAACCTCTTGTGCTATTACTCTATATGTATATCTATTCTTCTATATGTTGTTTCATGTTATGTTGTATCTATGCAAGTGTTTGTAGATGTTTCCTTGTGTAATCTTCTTGGATCCGCAACTTGGTAGCGCTAATTCTTTTTGGTCTCCATGTCATGGTCCGAAAAGATTTTTCTACATAACTCTTTTTTGTTCTTTCCTCCATTGTGATTGTAGTTCTACTTTCTTTAGAGAATGATGTTAATTCATTTGCAATAATATCATATATATATATATATATATATATATATATATATATATATATATATATATATATATATATATATATATATATATATATATATATATATATATATATATATATATATATATATATATATATATATATATATATATATATATATATATATATATATATATATATATATATATATATATATATATATATATATATATATAACCTTATGATCATACTGACCCCATGGTAGGTAGATGCCTCATGTGTTCTATGTATGTTTATATGGTATTTCTCTTGATTTGTCTTCATTTAGGGGCATCTCGTAGTGGAAACGCAATCGGTGGAGTTGTTTATGTTTCTGTTCAAGCCATTGCTCCTGTTAAAGTGTTAGCAATGACTTTAACGTGGGGGCATATGCTCTACTCACCTGTTGCACACACACACTTTCAATATACATATAGTTTTCAAGATACTTCTCTCCCTTTATGGATTAGTGACTAATCCTTAAACCATGGATTTTTATTTCATAGGATCTCTTGATCCCTCCAGTTTTAAAATTTTTGGTCCCTTAAGGTCAAAGGTGTCCTTAAGAATGGATCTCTTTTATTGAATTTTCTCTTTTTGAATAAGATATTCCTAAGGGTGAATCTTTGATGGGTTGACTAGTGAGTAGCCACATTCACTAGGTGATTCAATTCCATCTTTCCAGTTGCGTTGTTTCCTTGTGTGGTTCACAATGGAACATAAGTTCTCATTGGGTGAGATAATCAAACCCTCTATCTCTCTCTATTTTCTAGATATGTCTCTCTTATTGTGATCTAGGAGTTGATGAAGACTTGAGACCCTGGGGGCTTGAGTTTTTCTTTGTCCCTTTGATTTCAATAAGATTATCTTTTCATTATGATCTCCTCTACCAAGAGTTTGCATCGAGTCCATACTCTTGCTAAAGTGGGGGCTAAATGTATCGTCAGAAAATGGAAGCACTTCCATTTAGGACTGGTTTAGGCCTCTGAGTAAGTGGTCTTGGGTTGTCTCAAGCACCTTGAATGGGTAGTTGACTGGATTTGATTATTTACCTCCTGTTCTACTTCTCTCCCCATGTTTCCAGCCTCTTTTTGACAGTCTTTTATGAGAAACTAAGAACTTTGACTTTATGGGTCAAGGACAACCCTCTGGGTCAAGGTCAACCTCAACTTTGACCTAGGTCAAGGATGACCTCAATCTTGACCTAGGTCAGAGTCGACCTTGACCTTGACCCCAGGTCCAATTTTTAGGTTCCAAAAGTTTCAAGATGTCAGGCTTTGGAAAGTTTTATTTCCCGCTTCCTGGTCGGTTGTTTCAGATTTCAAAATGGTAAACTCTTAAATTATATTTAATCTAGGTCCATTTCTAGGGGTTAAGGCTTAATTGGAATTTAATTATCCTATGTCAGCCTCTCTAGAAGTTTGTGCCCTAGACTAGTATAAAAGGAAGCCTTTCTCTCTCATTTTCTCCATCCACGATCATCTGATTTTTCCATCCACTTTCATGATCAATAATTCAAGCATTCAAGCATTCAATCATTCAAGCATTCAATTCATCAAGTAGATCCATTGATAGACATTGAAGAATTCAATCTCTTTGGAGCCCTCTTGTTGAAGATTTCTCTATCCACATCTATTCAAGCTTCTTCCTAGTCCAAGATCCATTTAAGATTGGTGTTGAAGATCTAGTGAAAATGATTTGAGACATCCTATATATCATTCTACCTTCATTTGGAGCATCCATACTTGTGGATTCAAGGATACGAATCCTCCACAAGGATTTCAACATAAGCAAGGTGAATAGTGCCAATTACTTTTTTTATATACATTGAAATTTCAATTACATTTCAAGGTTGATTCCAAACTGGGGTTTGACCAAGGAAAATTCCTCATCCAACAAACAAAACCCTTTTTCTTGAAGGAGCGGGTGTGGTACAATGAATTTCAGTGCATATCTGAGTACCCTTTTCGAAAAACTTTCAAGATCTACGAATAGAATCTCTATCAGAGTAGTATACGTCAACATCAACTTTTTGGGGTAAGATCTTACCCTAACTCTGGGTCAAGGTTGACTTTCTTCAGAAAGACAAAATGTTTCTAGGTTTTCTCGGTTCCTGCATTTCTAGTCCAGATCCAGTTGCAGATTTTCCTGAAACTGTACACAGACATCAGAAAACATCATTTTCCAAATTTCCCCTATTTTGAGGTTAGTATTTGTCTTCAATTCAATTAAGATTTCAATACATACTTTCCATAGCAAAATATAAGGCTTTCTCCTTTATTCATATTCTCCATAGATTGATTCTTTTGTCCATTAGCCTTTTGGTTGTCCATTAGCATTCAATATCCCAGTTGTTCGCTTGCCCCTTTAGTATTGATGGGTAACCAATATTTACTATTGGCTCTAATAGATCTTTGGGAACCATTACATTAGCCATGGTTTTCCCTCCTCTCTTCCCATTTTCTCATTTCCATCATTGCTAACTTCTAACATTTTGAATTTCTTGTCTGATTCCAGAAGTCTCTCCACCCTGTTTACTTCCCTTCCACGACCATCATTGGGAATGATTGGGAGATTGACCTCCTTATTACACATATCCTCATATTCAATAATCTCCCCTTATTCTCCTTTTACATTCACTTGGTCATCATCTCGAGGAATATTATCTTAAACCACAAATTCACCCCAAAGATCATTGAACCTTAAGGTTGACCCCCTTAACCAAGGGAGGGATCTTAGGTTGGGAAGTCTCCATACAAAGTTCTAATTTTATCTTATTATTAATTGACCTCTTAAAAAATTCTAGTTAGATATTATAAGTAGTTTCCTTTGTTCTAAGTTAAATATTATAAATAAAGATTTAACTTTGATATCCATTTTTACTAGTATCACATAGTCAAAGTATGAATATATATTTTCCTCAAAGCCTACAAAATATCCTAATTGACTACCAATTTTCATAATAATTTACTTATCCATTAATTCAACAAGGAGATTAGGGAGCATAATCCACCTATCTACCTTAAAATATTTCAAATATTAGGGATTGAATTTCTGGGTCCAATCTGAGAAAATAAAATCATGCCTTGGATACTGAGGAGAATTGCAAGGAAAAAAATCCCTTTTCAGTTTAACACTATAACAATCAATATACAAGAAATCTTCAAGTAGCACAATTCTACCTACTTGGCCTTTATACATTCTCTTGAAACCACTTAGTTATCATTTCACTAGAGGACCCCAAACCGCACCATCTAACCAAGATCTCGTAAGCTAAGCTTTGCTTATGCAATTCATCCACGATATCATTGTTAATATCAATGGTGATTTTATGTTCGAAAGATAAGGTCAGGGGCTTTTTACCTAAATTTGGCTCAATCATGATAGATTTGTCCATAAGGTCCTTGGACAATCGAATAGCTTTATGATTTTGATGTCTTCGAGATATTATGGGAAAAACCTTGCTACCATTTTTGTTTAAGTCATTACTTTTAAATCCTCTAAGGTTGACTCTCAGACTATTTGTGAGAGTCTCGGTCTCGATGCTAGTTTTAGGGAACCTTCCTCACAAAGATGTAGTAGATTTCAAAATCTGTTGGAGTGATTATCCTAGGAAGGGCAGAAAGCAAGAGGATGATACCAAGACTAGGATGCTCTAGCTCCCACCTTTTTTTATTTTTTCTATTATTGACAATTTTCCATCCAAGCTTTTTAGTCCAGTGAGGAAGGGGAGCCCATCCTTGATCGAAAAATGCAAAAGAAAATCCATTAGAAGCCTATAGAATCACGTATTTAGCTTTCCTAAAAAAATAATTCTTTCTATGATCGCCTATGAAATAGAATGTCGTCGCATAACCATTTTTTATTATAATAATATGAAATAGAAAAATTAACATACTAATAAATATTATAAGATAAATAAAATATAAAAAATTAATATTCTAGTATAATGTATAATTATAATATGTGCATTATAATAAAGATAATATAAAATAAATATAAGAAAATATAAGAGATAAAAAAATATTAATTAAAATTTAATATTATAATAATGATAATATCATAGGAATTTTAAATATAAATGTGTTTATATGTGCATAGTTTATAGTAGGACACTATCTCGAGATATAATACTTAAAAGTTGAATAAGATTTAGGGTGAATGGGTTTTATTTGAGAATTTAATTGTTTATAATCATTCTATATTTATAGCTTTCAATCTAATTTGTAGAAATAAATCTATATGAACCTTAATCTAATTTGTAGAAATGCATTGGTTATTCTTAAATCTTTTGTATTGGTTTAATGAAGGTAGTTTGGAATTTGAAAAAAATAAATATAATAGAAATAAGGTTTTGAATTGCATTTGACAAAGAAGTGAAATAACTAAAGAATGTTAATATAGTGCAATTCTATGACAAAAGGAAGAGCTATTATAAGTGTTTTCACAATTAGATAATAATTTGTTTGGAGTGGAATATAGATACTTAAAATAAGTTAGGAATGATTTCTAATAGACATAATTTGAAAAGTTTTGATGTAAGAGTTAGTAAATTATCTTTTGACAGAAAAGGGATAGTTTGGGGTCCATTAGAATTATGTCCATTTATATAGATAAAGTTTTGATGCTAGATGCCATAAATTATCTTTTGATAGAAAGGGGATAGCTTGAGATCCGTTTAAAATTTTGAATTTGAAACTAAAAGAGTTGAAGTCATGGTTGTGAAAATGAAGTAGATCGAACTATAGGTGCACTATTAGATCTTGGGAAAGGAATTGAAAAATTATGGTTTGACAATAATTTGAGTAGAAACAAAGAGACATCTTATGGCCCATTTTAAATTCCAAATTTGGAACTTTTAAATTTATGAATGTGAAAATGAACAATGAGTTTGAATTCTACCACAACTTCTCTTTATTCTTTTATATCATCGTCTTTAGGATTATCAGAAGTTTTTCCATTAGACTTCTCATGCAGTTGCACTTTAATGACATATATTTTACAACTATTATATAGCTTTGAGCTTTCGATTTTATTTTGTCAAACCATACATTTACTATTCCTTTACAATTACTTTATGTTTTTATTTATTTATCAGTAACCCTCCATACATTTATTATTCCTTTACAATTACTTTATGTTTTCATTTATTTATTAGTAGCCCTCCAATATATGTTTGCAAATTTATTTGTTATACTAGCTACAATTCACTATATTTGTAGATGTAATATATTGTGTGAATAGCTCCACCTTATTCCCACTATTAGATGCAATCTATTGTGTGAATAGGTTTCCCATACCTAACACTGATCTGAACATATTTCTCACATCAATTGATGCGAGATGATCCATATCACATTTCTCACACATTTGACTGCATAAATTTCAGTTTTTGGTCACCCTTCTCTGCAGTGTAGCGCAATTGTCTTGTTGTGCGCTACTTGGGAAGGATAAAAAGAACACCTAGATTACTATGCAAACATTTAAGATGGCTCAAATTATTCCAAGTACCTAAAAAATGGGTAAAAATGCAGGTTGCAGCAGAGAAGTACAGATTTTTCTTGTTCTCCAAAAATCCTAATGTCGATTTTTTTTCTCCCCTTGTGGCCATTGTTACAATGGTTCCACCTAATTTTCCCTATTCTGGTTTTCTGTTGTTGGACGCAATTTATTTTAGGTAGTATTGTATGGTAAGGTAATTAATAGTCATAATATTGATGTTGATCTTTCCATTAGTAATTCCCATCCAATCTTCTACCCCTCCTGACTAGGCAATCTCTACTGGCATTGAAAGCTGCAATTACCTCTGATCCCAAAAATTCCTTAGCAAATTGGAATACCAGTGTTTCAATGTGTAATTGGACCCGCCTTATCTGCTCTCCTAATTTGTAGCAAGTGTATGAGCATCATTTAACTGTGGTTCAATTTAACTTGAGATTTTACTTGTTTGGTTGTTCAGTTTTGTAAGAAGTATGAAAAGAATGAAAACTTTAAACAAGTAGTAATCCAAGAAAATGAAAAGTTGGAAGATTTTACCATAACCCAAAGGAGAAAAAGATTTCAAGATCAACCACAAACACTTCAAGAATCCAACAATGAGCCAAGAGATTTTGGTAAGGGGAAAAGCAAAGAAAAACCCCTTTGTGAATAAGAATATGGCAAAAAGCCTAAAGGATGAGAGCAATGAGCTCAATACAATAAGGAGAGCAATGAGAGATTGAGAGAGAGAGGAGAAGATTGTTCAAGCAAGTGTGTGAGAGACATCTCTTAAGTAGAGATGAGTGGAGGAGTTTGCATGTAACTCTCTTCTCCTATGGATGCCACATTCCTATTGTGTGTGTGACAAATGTGTGATTCCTCTTAAGGAGGAATATCTATTTTCTTTATTAAAGGAAATACAAAATAGTGACATGTCCTCTTACATGGACTAGAGGACAAATAAAAATAAGGATACCTTGGTTTATCCTTTTAATTACATATTTTCAACCATGGAAAGATTAATTCTAACACCCCCCTTTAATCTTTACTTGGGGGATTTACATCAAGGGGTAGCAAACCCAAATTTTTACAATGAAATTCAAATTTCTCTCTAGAAAGAGGCTTTGTTAAAATATCTGCAACTTGATCTTCACCCTTGCAATAGATGAGTGAAACTTTCTTTTCTTCAATTTTCTCTCTAATGAAGTGATGGTGGAGAGAGATGTGCTTTGACTTTGCATGGTAGACTGGATTCTTTGCCAAGGCTATTGCACTTTGATTGTCACAATATAGAGGTGTAGGTTCTTGTTGAGGTAGACCCAAATCTTCAAGAATTCTTCTAAGCCATAAGGACTCTTTGGAGGCATTGGTACAACTTTTAAATTCAGCTTCAGTAGAACATAGTGAAATAGATTGATCTTTTTTACTTTTCCAAGATATAGCACCTGAACCAAGAAAAAAACAATACCCAAAAGTAGATTTCCCATCATTGGGGTCTCCACCTAAATCTGAATCAGTAAATCCTTTTAAAGTAAAATCAAAATTTGCATCATAAAATAAACCTAAATCAAGAGTACCTTTAATATACCTTAATATTCTTTTAGCAATTTTGAAGTGAGTTTGTTGGGGTTTGGACATAAATCTTGAAACTAAACTAACACTAAAAGATATATCAGGTCTAGTAAGAGTTAGATAATTTAAACTTCCAACAAGTTGTCTATAAGGAGTAGCATCTATAAATGGAGTTTCCATATCTATCATTAACTTAGTTCCTAATTCACATGGAGTTGAAACATGATTAGCATCATTCATATGAAATTTATAAAGAAGATCTTTAGCATATTTACTTTGAGAAAGAAAAATACCCTTAGAGGTTTGCCAAATTTGCATTCCTAAGAAGTAATGAAGAAGTCCTAAATCAGTCATTTGAAACTTTTGGTTAAGTTTAGACTTAATATCATCAATTAAATGGTTATAACTTGAAGTAAGAATCAAATCATCAACATAAAGAATGATAATAATAATGTCATTTTCACTATGCTTGATATACAAGTTAGGATCATTTTTACTTCTAGAAAAACCTTGAGAAAGAAAGAAAGCATTAATTTTAGAGTACCATTCTCTAGGAGATTGTTTTAAACCATAGATAGTTTTCTTTAGTTTACATACAAGATGTTCATTACCTTCTTTAATAAAGCCAGGAGGTTGAGACATATAAATTTCTTCATGCAAGTCACCATTTAAAAAGGCACTTTTAACATCCATTTGGTGAATGGGCCAATTCATTTTTGCAGCTAAAGCAAGAACAACTTTAATAGTAGGCATTTTAGCAACAGGAGCAAAGGTTTCATTATAATCTATTCCTTCAAGTTGAGAAAAACCTCTTGCTACTAGTCTAGCTTTAAAGTTACTAATTTCATTATTAGCATTCAACTTAGTTTTATATAACCATTTACATGAAACAAGATTTTTTCCATGTGGTAAAGTAACTAAATCCCAAGTATTATTAGAAATTAAACTATCATATTCATCTTGCATAGCACTTTGCCAATGAGGTTGACTTTTAGCTTGAGAAAATTTTTGAGGATCTTTAGAATGCATAAGAGAAGACATCAAAGCATAGTTACAATAATTAAGTCTCCTAGGTCTAAGACCACCCATTCTAGAAATATAATTATCACCTTCATTAAGTAAATCTTTAAACCATTTACGATTTCTTTTAGAAGTAATGGAAGTATCACTATGAGGAGTAAATTCATCATTTTCATCATCACTATGAGGAATAAATTCATCATTATCATCATGCACAACATTATCACTATCATGAGCAAACTTATCATTAAGAGGAGTAGAGATATTCTTACCACCATCATCATCATCATCATCATCATCATCATCATCATCATCTTTTTTAATATTTATAGGAATAGAAATAGGTGATTTAGGAGTAGGGTTTAGAATAGGAGGTTGGTCCTCCAAGAGATCAATAATACCCCCTTTAAATTCATCATCTTTAGCCTTGGAACAATCATGAACTTCATTTTCTGCAATAACATCTCTTGCAATGCACCTTGTTAGTAGTAGGATCATAAACCCTATAACCTTTAGTAGATTCATCATACCCAACAAAAGTAAAGGGAGAGGATTTAGAATCAAGTTTATGCCTTTTTTGTTTAGGTGTGTGAACATAAGCAATAGATCCAAAAAAATTTAAGTGTTGTAAATTTGGCTTCCTACCGGACCATGCTTCCTCAGGAGTTATATTTTGCAAAGCTTTAGTAGGAGTTCTATTAAGAAGATAAGTGGCACAAGCCATAGCTTCAGCCCAAAACTTGTAATTCATATTTTTGGCATGTAACATACATCTAGCCATTTCCACAATGGTTCTATGCTTCCTTTCCACCACACCATTTTGTTCTTGTGTATAAGGAACAGTAAGCTGATGTTTTATACCAAAAGATCTTAAGTAAGAACGAAAGGCATTATTAACATATTCAGTACCATTATCTGTTCTAAGTATTTTAAGTTTAAAACCAGATTGCCTCTCCACAAACATATGAAATTCAGAAAATGTATCAAGTACTTGATCTTTAGTATGCAAAAAGTAAATCCAAATTCTTCTAGTAAAATCATCCACAAAGGTTAGAGCATACTTTGAACCTTGTATGGATATGTTCTCCGTTGGACCCAAAAGATCACTATGAATAAGATGTAACTTATGAGATGCCCTCCATGAAGTACCATGAGGAAAGGGCTCCCTTTTCATTTTCCCACTCATGCACCCTGTGCATGTTAGTTTAGAGGGAACAATATGAGGTAAACCATCAACCATATTAGATTTTTGCATCAAAGTAATATAATCGGAATTCAAATGGCCAAGCCTTTCATGCCATGTATTAAAATCAATATTCACTTTCAAAGAGTACCTTGTAGAGGCAAACTCATAAAACTTAAACAAGTTATCATGATCCATCTTAGCATTAGCAACAACATGATTAGTGTTAAGATCAATAATATAGCACATATCCTTGTGAAATTCAACTTTTTAATCTTGGCATAATTGAGAAACTGAAAGTAGGTTAGATTTCAATTCAGGAACATAAAGAACATTGTGCAACTTTCCATTTGGAACATTAACATCACCAAAACCATCCACTTTGCAGCTATGATCATTAGCTAATTGAATAGGAACATTTGTAGTATCACGTTGCAAAGAATCAAAAATTTCTCTATGAGATGTAACATGATGAGAAGCACCACTATCAATAATCCATTCTAAGGCATGAGAAGCTTTATAACAAATAGTAAAAGCACGACGAGATTGATTACCTTGAGATTTGAAGTTATTTTGATTATTGTTATTAATGGGCTTCTTATCATTTTGCTTTTTGAAACAAACATTAGTTAGGTGACCATCTTTACCACAATAAGTACAATGTGGTGTTTTGTTATGTTGATTATTGTAATTATTGTTATTATTATTGTATGAAGGCCTAGAATTAGACCTATTATTTGAATAATTATTATTATGATTATTATTGTTACGATAGTTATTGTTGTTATTGGAATAATTGTTATTATGATGATTATTATTATAATGATTACTATTAGAAATATGAGATTTATTATTATGATTTGGAGTTTTAGAAACAAAAGCATGTTCAAAAGACTTAATAGTACCAAATTGCAATAATTTAGCCTCTTCTTGACGTAACAAATTTTGAAAGATTACATAAGTTAAATGAGGAGCTAAAGTAGGAATAGCAAGCTGAGAGTGAATGTTAGTAATAAATTGCTGAAATTCTTTTGGAAGACATTTCTTAAGAATAATTGTAATCAATCTAATATCACTTAAACTAACATTAACACCACTTAGTTGAGTTTTAACTGCATCAAATTTAAGTAAAAATTCATCCATTTTTTTAAAGTCATTATACCTTAAGTCCTCCAAGTTGTCTTGGAGTTGAATCTTACGAGATTCTGAAGAGCTGTCATATGTCTGTTGTAGAATGGTCCACGCTTCATGAGCTTTAGTGCAATGTCCAATTAGGACATAAAGATCAGGGATGTTGGAGAGACCAATCAAACCAAGGGCTTCCTCATTTTTGGTCTTCCATGCATCTTTTTCTGCTTGTGAAGCAGAGGTAGCGGGTTCAATAGCTGCATCTGTAGCAACTTCAAGTAAATGTTTAAAACGAAATAAAAATAACACATGAGTTTTCCATTGATGATAGTTAGAGCTATTGAGCTTGATTTCTGGGATTAAAGTAGACATGATAAATTAATCAAATTAACTTACACAAAGTACTAAATAACAGTGAATATATAAAGTGCAAGATTAAGAAAAGGAAGATTACTTGAAGTTAACTTCTTAATATAAGAGTTAAATAAAGATATTAAATAGATTTAAAAAATTTAATGTAAATGGAGAAACAATTTTTAAATGCAACGATTTATAGAACTAGTAATGGAAATTCCTTACATAAGTCAGAATATTAAAAAAAAACTAAAGAAAGAAAGAATCCTAAATTAAACAAATCAAAGAATCTTCTAGGATAAGTGAAATAACTAATGAAAGAGCTGAATAAAGAAAAGAATATAATAGATAATTATTAGTGCTGCAAGATACCTGCAAAAACTGAGAAATATGTTATAAAAATAGATGTAATAATAACTTGAAATAATGATTAAACTGCAACAAAATTATTAAAATGCAGAGATTTGACTATTTTAGAAATACAGTCTTAGTATGGGAGTCATATCTCCCAAATGAACCATTGGATCTGGCTGATTTTGAAATATGTTTTGTAAAACCTAATTATCTACAACTCCACTGAAGTGATTAACAAGATAATATCTGAAACAAAAGTTATTAGCCACTAAGTACGGGTCTATAAAATTGTCTTCAAAAAAAATGTTAAAAAAAATGTTAGATTTAAGTGAAAAACATAGATTTAAAGCCTGCAATAGAGATGTTAGTAAAGTAAAATCTGTGTTAGAAGTATTTAAAAATAGAGATATAAATCTAGATATAGTTGAGAAGTAAACTTTAAAAAAATTGAAGATGAGATTGAAAGAGCTTAGATTTGGCGGCAAGCCATCCAAAACTAAGGGGTTAGAATGAAAAAAAAGTTAGATTTGCAAAAAAAATCTGCAAAACAAATATTAGATAAACAAAGAGAGATTGCTCCTTTGAATGGCACCTTCCTACAAAACACTTAAACAAGGATTAGATAGCTCTGATACCATGTAAGAAGTATGAAAAGAATGAAAACTTTAAACAAGTAGTAATCCAAGAAAATGAAATGTTGGAAGATTTTACCATAACCCAAAGGAGAAAAAGATTTCAAGATCAACCACAAACACTTCAAGAATCCAACAATGAGCCAAGAGATTTTGGTAAGGGGAAAAGAAAAGAAAAACCCCTTTGTGAATAAGAATATGGCAAAAAGCCTAAAGGATGAGAGCAATGAGCTCAATACAATAAGGAGAGCAATGAGAGATTGAGAGAGAGAGGAGAAGATTGTTCAAGCAAGTGTGTGAGAGACATCTCTTAAGTAGAGATGAGTGGAGGAGTTTGCATGTAACTCCCTTCTCCTATGGATGCCACATTTCTATTGTGTGTGTGACAAATGTGTGATTCCTCTTAAAGAGGAATATCTATTTTCCTTATTAAAGGAAATACAAAATAGTGACATGTCCTCTTACATGGACTAGAGGACAAATACAAATAAGGATACCTTGGTTTATCCTTTTAATTACATATTTTCAACCAAGGAAAGATTAATTCTAACAAGTTTGCCCAAGGGATGGAGATAACAGGTTAAGTGGGGGATGAAATGCATATTATAGAAAAGGTAGATCTAAATTATTTAAGGATATTTATTCAACCTAATGTCGTTTCTAAGTCTATTGTAACCACAAACCAAGTCAACCTTTAAGAAACTAATTAGTCCAGTCTATCCAAAGCTATAAATGAAATTACAAATCAAACCTCTAAGATTATAACAATGAATCTTATTTGCAAATGAAACCACAAGTCTATTTAATAAAAGCATAAACTATTAATTGAAATTATAGTTGAACTCACACACTCAATCTTGCAGATAAAATTATTCTTAGTAAATAAAATAACACTTTATCACTTTTAAATATATAAAAGCTTCTATCTAATAAAATCACACTTAAAACATCCATAATCTAATTACACTTATCTACTCCATAATCCTTTTATGCTTTAAATAGTACCCTTAATTTCCTTGAAAGATATTATTGAATAATGACAAAGGGAAAAGGATTTCAGTTCTAAGGAATAGAGTAAGAAGAATGAAAGGTGACAGGAAGATGGTCTGTGACAGGAAGTCGATAGTGTTGTGAGAGGGATGAGAAGTTGCGACAGATTGTTGGTGGTAATGTGGTGAAGAATGAAAGATTGCAATAGGAGGTTTGCGGGCCTATAACAAGAAATGTGGATTTACATGAGAGTATGAATTTGCAACATAGGATGATAGACTATGAAAAATTGTGAAAGGAGTGTGACGGTGGGTTTAAATGTAAAGATTGAAGGAAAAGTATAAGATCAAGTGCATGGTAATTGGGATGTTAAAGTTGTGTTCTTTCAAAATCTTAACCAGTAAAGCTACAAATCACGCAGATCCTCTAATTTGATTGAATAGAAATAATTTCATTCATGAAAAGGAATACATACTTGCCACCATTAACCACTCATAAATATACACTCTACAAAAGATAAATCACACACCAAATTCAAAGAAAAAACAAACAATCTCACATGGGTTCCAAGAGGGGGCCCTTCCTCCGATTCTCAGGGTGAGTTGAACTCAAACAGTCACGTTGCCTTAACCATGCATATTGATGAGGAGATTCCTTCAATAATTCTCGACAGCCCCGCAATGAGATGGAATGGAGAACAAACAGAGGAAATCTACAGTAGTTTTAGGTTATGAATGACAAAGCCTTCAAACGCCAGCACTTTGCAATTGATTCTCAACACATTTGTCATGTGTTCCCAATCAACATTCAAACATGTTATGGGGATGAAATTCACCAGACATCCAAGCCTTTAGACTCCAAACAGGGACATTGTCTTCACCATTTCAAAACTACACCAACAAGAAGACTTTGGGCATCCAACTCGGCCCAAACTGCGTTCTTCCTTTCTATCCAAACAATGACAGAACTTTCTATTCATAAAATGGAAGGAACTTCTCCTTTCTCCGGCAACCTCACAATCACTACAACCTTCATTCATTCAATCTTTAGCATTAAATCTCATCTCCACACCTCTGCCTTTTAGCAACTCTCAACATATGACACGCACATAGAGAGATTGCCTTTGTTCAAGCGTGCATTCCTTCTACCCTTGACCTTTTTTTGTAGTTGGCCATGAAAGATATAATATACATCCTCTCTACCCACACTCTACCACTTTCTAGCCTCACATGGTATTAATGTGAGTAAGAGGCATCGTGCTACCCAGATCGACACCCAGATGATTCTTTTGTGAGCCCGATTTCCAGCACGATGATCACTTCACATGCCCAATCAAAATATTTCTAACACATTTCATTCAATGGTAGAAAGATGCAACCTGATTATCCAATTGGTTTGTAAGGTTAAAACATTGAAATGGATTAGGGCAACAGAGTGATAAAAAAGAAAAAGGCAATTTGCAGAAAAAGACACCATTGTTGTTTATTCATTCATTCATCAAGACATAAAATTATTTCCCGATTCTCCAATTCCTTCAATTTTATTTTTTCCTCCCTCTTCTCCAATAGAAATTGGAGGGAACAAATAGCAACACAAACAATTACTAACTATTCCCTAAATGTCATACCCGTAACGTTTGCTAGCCTTTACTAATGTTTGTTTAAACATTAATCATTTACAAACAAATATTTAGCCTGGCAAAGGCTTTTCTCCTTTGATTATTCCCTAATCCCCTATAAACTAGACAAATGCCAACATGGCTTACAAATGGCCAAAACATGCCCTTATTACATAAAATAATTCCAAGATTGGAAAGTACCGCAAAACATACATTAAAATTAATGTTTCTGTCATAAACTAGAAAACTCTGTGGCATAGCTTCTCCTACAGCATACTCTCGGGGGTAAATTTTGTCTCAAATCCTATTGGAGATCAATTGTTGTAGGTCCCCTCCTTTTCTCAAAATCTTCATTTCCAGCAACCAAGTGGCCTTCAAATCTGGAAGGCCCTTCCACTTGATCAAATGCTCTATGTGCACTTTGTGTCTTGTCCTAATTTCTTCTCTACTGCTAATGATACGTTCCATCTGTGGCTTCTTTTTAGAAGGAAATTTTTGAATCCAATTATCTAGTTCAAGAGTTGGCTACATTGCACCAACTTCTTCATTTAAACCCTTATACAATGTGAGATTTGAGACATTAAATATAGGTGAAATAGCCACATCCAGAGGCAACGAGATCTTGTAGGCATTTTCTCCGTATTTTTCTAGAATCTAACATGGTCCAAAATTCTTCATGATCAACTTCATATAACTTCCTTGAGGTAACCGATCTTTTTTCAAGTGCACCATGACCAAGTTTTCAATTTGGAACTGCACATTCCTTCACTTCAAATCTGCCTTAGCCTTCACCTTAATACTATTTTGTTTCACTATTTTCTTCACGTGCTCATGCAATTCCACCATTCCTTTAGAAAACTCTTCTTTGTGTCTTCTCCTTTTCTCCAAACCATCCACATTCCAGAGTTCAAAAAATCCTCTTGGATGTCTTCCATAAAAAACTTCAAAAGGACTCATGCCCTTGCTACGATTCATTGATTCATTATATGTAAACTCCACCTGAGGTATGATGGCATCCCGACTACCTCCATGTTCCTGTGTCAAACATCTGAAAAGGTTTCCCAAGGATCTATTAACCACCCCAGTTTTCCCATCCACTTGAGGATGATAGACTTAACTGAAAGACAAATTAGTGCCCAACTTCTTCCATAAGGTCCTCCAAAAGTGACCCACAAACTTTTTGTCCCTGTCGGATATAATGCTCAATAGTAAACCATGAATCTACACTACTACTTTAAAGAACATCCCTGCAATATAACTAGTATCATTTTTGGTTTTACATGAAATAAAATGAGCCATTTTTATGAATCTACCAACAACCAAAAACATGTTTTCATAACCTATCTTTGTCCTTGGCAACTCCATCACAAAATCCATGCTCAAACATTCCCGAGGTCTATTCGGTATTGGCAAAGGCTGATAAAGTTTTGCATTTGTTGAGACTCCCTTGGCCCATTGACACACAAGAAAACTCTCCACAAACTTCCTTATGTCTGTTTTCATTTTTGGCCAATGGTAGAATCTTTGTACCAATTCTAATGTCTTGGTAAATCCAAAATGACCTCCAAGACCTCCACAATGTTTCTCCCTAATCACATTGTCCCTTATGGAACATTTAGGAATACAAAGTTGTCTTCCCTTAAACAGTAGTCCATCTTGCAATATGAATTTTGAAAAATCAGAATGAAAAGCATTTTCTAACTTCTTGCATACTTCATATGCTTCCTTAAAATCTGCATCTTCCGCATACATATCCTTCAATGCATCCACTCCCATGCTTTGTAATTGAACTTCTTGCACCATCAATACTCTTCTACTAAGAGCATCAACCACTTTGTTGGCTTGTCCTTTCTTGTGTTTTATTATAAAGGTATACGCATACAAACTCTCAACCCCCTTCATGTTCCTATGGTTGAGTTTTTCATGTCCATTAAAGAAACTAAGAGCATGGTTGTCAGTATAAACAATAAACTCTTTAGGTAGAAAATAGTGCCTCCATTTTTTCAATACTTGGACCATGGCATACAATTCCAAGTCATAAGAGGAATATTTATTCTTTGCCTCATTCAACTTTTCACTAAAAAAATCAATGGGCCTGCCTTCTTGACTAAGAATAGACCCTATTGAAAACCCACTAGCATCACATTCTATTGTAAAATATTTATTAAAATCTAGCAAAACAAGAGTAGGATACTTGGCTACCTTTTTCTTAAGTTCCTCAACACTCTTATCTGCTGCACTATTCCACTCAAACTTTGTTTTACCTCCTCCTTTGATGGTGTCCAACATAGGTGCACAAATGTTGCTGAAGTTCCTTATCAACTTCTTGTAGAATGTTGCCAAACCATGAAAAATTCTAACCTCTCCAGCAGCCCGTGGTGTTGGCCAATTAAGGATGGCCTCTACTTTGGATGGACCCATTTTCAGATCTCCCATGGATATCACAAACCCAAGATATAGCAACTCTTGTTTCAAGAAGTCACACTTCTCCAAGTTTATCTTCAGTTGTTGTTCTTATAGCCTTTGTATAACCATCTTCATATCCCGCAAATGCTCTTCCTTGTTTCTTCTATACACCAAAATGTCATCAAGATAGACAACAACAAACTTCCCAATGAAGTCTTGCAAAACTTCATTCATTAGTTGCATAAACATATTAGGAGCCTTAGACAAACCAATGGGTGATTTTATCGCATCAAGTACAAAGAAAATAGGTAATGTGTTTCAATTGAACTCAACAAAATAATGTTATTTTTTTGTGAAGATAGATGAAAATTAGTAATGGCATAAGAAGTTTTGTCATATAAATTTCGATAATGTTTTGAAGCTCAGTAATACTAATGTTGTAAGAGATTTTCCACAGATTGTAAATCCTACTAACATGATGTGTAAAGAGTATGTTATGGGAAAGTAGACCAAGACTAGTTTTAAGGAAAGATTTCTTCTGCTAAAGGGAGCTTAGATTTGGTTCATACAGATATTTGTGGTCCTCCAAAGATAAGGTCATACTATGGTGAGAGATACTTTATGATTTTTGTTGATGATTATTCAAGAATGAAGTGGTTTTCCTTTCTTAAAAAAAATCTGTAGCTTTTGATAAGTTCAAGATCTACAAGGAAAACATTGAATATGAATCAGGGTTGAAGATTAAATTTATAAGATCTAACAGAGGTGGAGAGCTTACATCACATTTGAATTAAATGCATACTCTGAAGAACATGAGATCTATAAACAGACTTCTACACCTAGGAAACCACAAAATAATGGGATAACAAAAAGAAGGAATAGAACTATTCTAGACATTGTAAGGACTATGATGCTTGAAAAAAAGAAGAGAAAGAAGCCTATTTCTTGCACCTAGCTCAACAAGGAGCCAAGCTTCCTCAAGACTTTAATGTCAATAATATCATCACTCAAGAGGAAGAAACTCCTATCACCGCCATGATGAAACAGATGCATGTCATGCAAGTCAAGCTCAACAAGATGGAAAAAGAGAAGGAACCTAAAGAATTTTCTATGGAGGCTCTATGCCCCTTTCCATTTGATAAAAACTTGTACATGCCACTATTCCCAAAAAGAGTGGAGATACCAAAATATGATAAGTACGATGGAAACTCTAACCCCCAAGATCATGTCAGAGAATTTTGTACTCAATCCATGGAGTTTATGCATGAACCAACCTACTTAATGCATCTTTTTCCGTGATCTCTGGGAGGAGAAGCCATTCATTGGTTCTCTAAAATGCCTCCAACAATCAAGAATTTTTAGGAGCTAATCAAATTATTTTACCAACAATACTCCTACAATATTCAACATCTGATCACTATGATCGATATCTATAATCTAAAGTAAAACTCAGGAGAACCCTTCCTGACCTTCCTCAAATGATGGAGGAAGAAGTTTTCACTCTATGCTTGATGTATTCTAGAAACTAAAAAACTCCAAATCTTCATCAACAATCTGATTCCATAACTCAATTATCATTTGCAAATGCAGAATCATACTTCTTTTGAGAAGATGGTAGAAAATTCCATAAAGATTGAAAATGTGCTTGCTCGTAAGGGAGATATATTGCTTAACAAAGACAAGTATGAATTAGGTTCTAGTTCCAATAACAAAGATAAAGTCAAATTTTGGAACAAGAACAAAAATGTTGTAACAAATGGTGTTGTCAATCACATCAGTACTCCATCAAAGGCATCGGTATTCAATCTCACCATTGGCACCCAATGCATAAAAGCTTATGAAATAAAGGCATCTAAATCTGCTAAAAAGTCTAATAACTATAAACCATGAATTACAAAACCAAAGTGTGAGTTCACTCCTTTGGGTGAGTCCTTAGAATCTGCAATGAAAACACTATTGGCAAACAAAATCATCACATTTCCTAAGATAAAACCATATGATCCTGAAGTTAAACCTAAATGGTGGAAAGAGACCGATTTCTATGACTTCCATTGAAACAAAGGTCATAAAACTAATAAGTGCATGTGCTTCAAGCATCTCATACAAGACAAAATTGATGATGAAGAAATTGTAATTGACAACCATAAAACCAACGATGATCATACAACATTCACAGAACCATTTCTGAAGCATAAATAAGAAGATTCATCTTCTAAGCCTTATATGGGTGCTAAAGTCAATTACACCTACTATGGAAACAATGATGTCATAAACATGGTTGAACCATGCCTATCTGAACATTGCAATATCATCACCATTGTAAAAATAGATATAGATAATCAATCAACAAACACAGTAACTCGATCCCAAGCTTAGGTACATCTATAAGGACAAAATTCGGGTTCACCAAATGCCCCTAAAGTGCCTTTCAATAGTTCATCTACTTCTAAATAGAGGGCTGCCTCAAAGTCATCAAATCCTAAAGAGACCAGGGCAACATCATACAGTATTGTCTAACAACTCCAGCATACCAATGCAAAAATATCCATGTTTGAGTTGCTTCAGATATCTCCTGCTCATAGGGCTATTCTGGATAAAGCTCTGCTTGGTTCCAATGTTCCTAAAAATCTTGATCTAGGTAGATTTCAGACTATGGTTGGTCATCTAACATCACCCCAGTATATCTCCTTTTCAGAGGAAGATGACAATTCACTGAGTCATCCACATTACCAGCCCTTGCACATTGAAGTCTTAATCCAAAACCATCATGTCAAACATGTGTTGATAGATGGAGGTGCTGGTCTAAATATCTGTTCCTACAAATTGGTCACACAATTGGGATTATCAGAAGATACTATTGATCCTAAAAAGAAGATAGCCATAAAAGCATATGATGAGAAAGAAAGATCTTCCAAATAAATAATTGTACTACCTATCAGAATAGGACCAGTTCTCAGAGACATCACCTGTCAAGTTTTGGATCTTCCATTGGCTTACAACACTCTTCTAGGGAGACCTTGGATACATTAAATGCAAGCTATTCCATCAACATACCGTCAATGCTTGAAATTTCCTTATGATGGATTAGAGGTAACAATTCCAACTGACATATCTACATCTTGCAATGCCTTGAAAGAGAGTGTCGACAAACTTGTCCCACATAATAGGGAATCTTCCACTAAGAATATAAACATAGCATCTACATCCAAGATGGAAGACATTTCTAAAGAACTAAAAATCAAGGACACAGGCATGGGAGAATATAATATGGAACCAGTCCTATCTCTAACATCTCTCTCGGTCTCACCTAAATCTTATGGGCAGCCCTTGAAATAGACAAAACAAGCATCTAAAGAACCTCAAGCTATCTACAATGGAAGTTTTTTCAGAAAGAAAGTGTCCAACAAAGAGTTTGAAGAGGAAGAATTTTTGTTTGCATGGCTATACAAAGATGATTATCAATTTGAATTAGTTCAAAAGTGTGACTCCAAGTCAAACAAGATTCCCTCAAAGTCATATGGATCAGGTCATAAAATCATGTCTCAAATGGGATACACTACAAAAGGACCTCTAGGAACAAGAGGCAAAGGAATCATAAAACCTATTGAACACTGTGGGAGACCAAGCAAAGAAACTACTAGAATTGGCTATCACAAGAAGCCCTACCACCTTAGTAGTAAGTTAACTCATGTCCTAGAATAGATAATTCCAACAAAGGAAACTCAGTTAAAGGAAGAAACACAACAATCAAACAGTGATGATTCAGACATGACTGATCTTGTTCCTTATGAACGTTTACCTCAAAACATATTAGATCTTCTTAAGGATGAAGAGAAACCTAAGGAGAATATCAATGTAGTAGATACACAACAACCTACTACTAAACAAAAAGAAGGTAAACGTATCACAATAGCTGAACATTTTGGATACAACAGTGATTTTGAGATAGACTCCCATGAATATGAATTCCACTCAGATTCAGATGAAAATCCTACTTGGGGAATCTGTCCTGATTTTACACATGTTCTTGATTTTCTCAGAGATCTAGATGAAGAATCCAATGATTGTGAATGGGGAACTATTCCAGAAGAAGATGAGCTCATCACTGAAAAATACATTGATGTAATTCACCAATATTCACCTAAATCTGATGTGAGTCTAGAGAAAAATGACGAGATTCATGAGTCTGATCCACCTACTGTTGAAGTGGAACCCAATAATGATGTTGAAATGATTCGTGAACTGAACATTCTGAGTAGTAATATCACCTTTGAATTTGAGAGTTGGGTTAGGACCAATGATGACAACACTGTATGTGTGAATAATATTTCACAATCCTCCCCTATATTAACTATCTAACATCCAGAGCTTATTGACCAAACAAATACTAATCCAAACCAAGATATCCATACCTTTCGAACTGACTACACTCTTGCCTGCTACCTCAATGTAGTGGAACCTATGAAAACTTCCATCAGTGAACCTAGTGTTAGCATGAAAGAGTCAGATATCAAATATCTTAGTCAAAAAAACAAAAGAAAAAAGGAAAAGAGTTCTAAGGGTGAAAACCACTATGTGGTAGTCTCAGAACCTAAAATAGTAAAAACAAAAGATGTATCCGAAGGTGAAAACCTCTTTGAGGTTCCTAAGGATGAGATATTTGATGTCCTTCTGAGTCATTTACATGACAGTTCTCTAGTATTGATAGAACCAAATCAATCTATCAACTTGGGTACAACAGAGGAATCAAAACTGATTCATGTAGCACAATCCCTATCAGAGAAAGAGAAACAAGAATTCATGAAATTCCTAATAGAAAAGAAAATCAAATTCGCATGGAAGTATTCAGATATGCTAGGTTTGGATCCAAATTTGATTATGCATCATCTTTCTATAGCTCCAGGAGTCAAACCTATTAAATAGAAATTGCAGAAGATGCATCCACATGTGGCACTCCTAGTCAAAGCTGAGCTAGAAAAGTTATTAAAAGCCAGATTTATCTGAGTCATTGATTATGCTGAATGGATCTCCAACATTGTTCCAGTATCAAAATCTATCAAATCTATAAGAGTATGCATAGATTTCAGAGATGTAAACAAAGCATGCCCTAAGGATGACTTTCCACTACCAAACATCGATATGATAGTGGACATGACTACAGGCTTTTAAATGTATTCCTTAATGGATGATTTCTCTGGATACAACCAAATCAAAATTACTCTAGAAGATCAAGAGAAAATATCTTTCACATGTGCATGGGGTACCTTCTATTGGAGTGTCATGCCATTTGGTCTTAAGAATGCCAGAGCTACTTACCAATGACCTATGACATCTATATTTCATGATATGATGCATCAAACCATGGAAGACTATGTTGATGACACCTCAGATAAATCTATGATATGATTAGAACATTTGAATGACTTGAGAAAAATACTAGATAGAATGGAGAATTTTAGTCTCAGACTGAACCCTAAAAAGTGTGCTTTTGGTGTCACTTCTAGAAAGCTCCTGGGCTATATTGTTTCAAAGAAGGGAATTGAAATATATCTTGCTAAGGTCAAAGCTATCATGGAGATGAAACCTCCTAAAAATATTAGTCAAATGAGAACCTTGCAAGGAAGGGCCCAATCAATCAGCCGTTTCATATCTCAGCTAGCAGCTATATCACAACATTTCACAAAAACATTACATAAAGGTGTGACCTTCTCATAGAATGAAGAGGGTGCAAAGAACTTCAATCACATCAAGCAATATTTGGAAAACCCTCCTATTTTGATGTGTCCTATTCAAGGGAATTCATTGATCTTATATGTCTCTACTACAGATACATCACTAGGGGCATTACTAGAACAACATGATGAAAATAAGGAAGACAAAGCTATCTAATAAATCAATATAACATTGGTAGCTTATGAGAAGAACTATTCCATGATAGAAAAATCATTTCTAGTTCTCATCTTTGCATCTCAAAATCTGAGACACTACATGTTAGTTCATACTACATAATTGATAGCTAAGATAGATCCATTGAAATACTTATTGAGAAAAGCTTCCCTCATAGGTAGTCTAGCTAAATGGGTGATGCTATTGAGTGAATTTTACATAGAGTATGTTGAGGGAAAATCTATCAAAGGAAAAGTCATTGCAGATCAGTTAGCTGAAGAACCAATGTTCGATGATACACCATTACAAATGGAATTTCCCGATTCATCCATCATGCACATATCTTCTAGGACTTAGCATCTTTTCTTTGATGGGTCTTACACATAGAATGGATCTGGAGTAGGCATATTGTTCATAACACCACAAGGTTACTCAATGCCTAAAGCATTCAAAATAAAATTTCCTTTCCTAAACAATATTTTTGAATATGAAGCTCTACTTAATGGCATGAAGATAGCAATTGAGTGGCGAGTGATAGAGTTTCACATTCATGGAGACTCACAGCTAGTCATACACCAAGTCAATGATGTATACCAGACAAAAGATGAGAAACTTGTTCCATACAAATGCATGGTAGATGACTTAAAGAAATATTTCATATCTATCATGTTTGAGCAGATTCCTAGAATGAAGAACAAGGTTGGTGATGCTATGGCAATGCTATCATCTCTACTACAATAGCCTGAACATTAGCTACGTTACAAATTCCTAGTGGAACCACTGTCATTTCCTGCATATGATTCCCATGAAACCCACATGATCTACATTATTGTTGGTCATGATTATTCTAGATACAAACACCTTTTCTCCTACCTTCAAGATGAAATCATCCTTGATAACTTCAACTACCATGAGAAATGATACCTTATTCGAAATGCATCATAGTATGTCATCATAGGTAATGATCTATAAAAATAGAGTCTAGATGGTACACTTCTTAGGTGTTTAGAATGTGAGGAGTTTCAATGAGCATTAGAGGAAGTCCATGACAGTATATGTGGATCACATTCCAATGGTTTAACACTAGCTTGAAAACATATTAGGGCTAGGTATTATTGGCCCAAAATGGAAAAAGAGGCTATCAAATATGCTAAGAATTGTCAGAAATGTCAAGTCCATGGGAACTTGATTCATGCACTAGGGAGAGATCTTATTCCCTTTACTACACAATGGCCTTTCCAACAATGGGTGTTCAATCTTATAGGGGCTATACATCCACATTCTTCCAATGGGCATACTCATATTATTATAGCTACAAACTATTTTACAAAATGGGTCGAAGCAGTCCCTGTGACTCAAGCAACTGGCAAACAAATTTCAATGTTCATTCTGAGCTATATTATTTGGTTGTATGGAATTCCACATTCAATAGTCACAGATAATGGTGGTCAATTCAAGAATAGGGACTTAGATTCCTTGTGCTCTAAATTCAAGATTACACAACATTGGTCATCCATATACTATCCTTAAGGGAATGGGTAATCAGAAGGATCAAACAAGAATCTGTTGAAGATCCTACATTGCACAGTCAACAAGACAAGGAGAGACTAGCATCTCATGATTAATCTAGCTCTTTGGGCCTATAGAACAAGTATCAGAATGCCCACAGGGCTACATCATTCACTTTAGTTTATGGGTTTGAAGTGGTACTTCCTATTGAGGTTGAAATCCCATCACTAAGAATCAGAATGCATGGTCTAATAACCAATGATGATTATAGAGTGTCTAGGTTACAAGAACTTGAACTACAAGATGAGTGAAAATAAGTTTTGTATGATCATCTCAAAGTATACCAGAAAAGAATGTCTAGAGGCTACAACAAGAAAGTCAGACACGGAAAATTTTAGGTTGGTGATCTAGTCTTGAGAGAAAATCCTAAAAATCAATCACATCAAGAACACAAGGGGAGGTTTGAACCCAACTGGCAGGGTCCCTTTGTTATCACTACTACTTTTGGCTCTGGAGCCTATCAACTCTCAACAACTAAAGGAGAACAACTCTGAGAACCAATCAACGTTCTCTATCTGAAGAAATTCTACGCTTAAAGAATTCAGTCTGTGGTAAAATGTCCTGAACAAATCATAAAAATCATAAAAATTCTTGAAAAATTATTATCCTGGTGAAAACCTAGAAATAGGCACCTTGATGTATCACAAAAAAAATGAAAAAATGGAAAAGTACAAAAAAAATTGAAAAGATAAAAATACAAAAAAGAAGAAAAAGAAAAAGTGCCTTGGTGAAAACTTGGTAAACAGGTGCCTTGGTAGCAAAAATAGAATCTTTTCCAAGATGGTGAAACCCAAAAAATAGGTGCCACTTGTATCAAAATGCTCCATCTATCAGCGCAATCTTAGTCTTTCCTAGCTTTTAGTCTGCCTTAGTTTGTATATATCTCCCAGTTTTCTTTTGCGTCCTATTTTCAATAAATTTGATCTGAGCATAATCCAGCACAAGCATCTGTATCCTATCAAAGCTTCAACTTTGGGGAAATTAGGGTCATATCATATGGCCCTCAGTATCTTTAGACAAGTCAGATCCAGTCAAGGTCCTTCCAAAGCTATGTCTGAGTCAGTTACTTTGTCTCCTCACTAGGAAAGGATTTTGCACCAAATAATAACAAAAAATTGAAAACAATCACTGCAACATGCTTAAATATTTCTGTATGCACCTCCAAAGCCTTGGATTTCTATAAATTAAAAGCCTCAGCTCATCTCAAAGCATCTCATATTTTGCACAATCACGCTAAAGAATTGCTATCTGGAGAATCAAAGCTTATTGCGAATCAAGGCTATTGTGAGATCAATTTGGTTTTTACATTCATTTAGTTTTTCTTTTTCATATCATTGTTAGATCATTTAGCATATCATAGCATATCAATTTTTAGCATATCATAGATCAATTTTCATATTAGCAATAGATTTCATATCAGTTTTGATCATATCATTGCATCTAAAATATCTAAAATATAGATTAATTGCATTCAATTCATATCTAGATCAGTTTTGCATTCAAATCCTTCATTTAGGTGTCATCAAGGTCACTGATCTCGATAGCAATCTGAGAACATTGATCTCGCACCTACTAGAAGGCAGTAAATCACCTGGTTAGATTAGATTTCAATTTTGCATGATTTTGATTTTTGCTAACCTCTAATGTTTTACTGAAGTGTTGTGTCTATAGATCAGGTACAATTTTCACACACACATTTCTGGCACCCACCGTGGGGCCCTGAAACGGGTTTCCAATTCAATTCTATCAATTTCTATCTTTTTCTCCTTGATTTTTGTGCAAAAATATGATTTTTATTTTTTGTCCATACAATCTTCGTATGAGTTTTTGACAAAAGTCATTTCACACTGAACCCAGTGTCATACGATAGTCTATCGGATCGAGAATCGTGCCAAGCTGTACACACTTTCATCTAGAAGTTCAACTGTCATTTGGTAATAGACCCACTGTCGTACGAGTTTTGGCATCAGGTTTCAACTATCATTTCATTTTTCAGGGAAATTTTTCATATTTGGTTTTCAAATTTTGACTAATGGCTAATCTTAACAATTGAAATTCTCTATTTTTTATTGACTCCTGCTGGGTTTGATTGGAAAAAAGTACAAGAATTGCTAAAAATTAGGTAAACATCTACTAAGCGCGTTGTGAGGATTCTAGGTATTCTCCTTAATCTGATAACATTTCAATTTGGACTTAAAATAAATCCCTCATGTGTCTAGCTTGAGTGCTTATTTTCATGCTTTTGTTTTACACACTTGCATAATTGATACTAGGTTGTGACACCTTAGGTATTTATTGGCAGTCTTAGATTACTTGTGATTGATCTAGATTGCTATCTTGGGTTATTGGACTCACTCAATCTGTCGGCCCTTCATTTTCACCCCGTGGTTGCAATATCAGCACCACATTAAAGGGGAGGGGTCTATAGGAAAGAAGCGTTAATTGTTCCACCAAGAAACCCTTTTGTGCTTTTGGGAACTCACTTGTTTTCTAAGTTGTGGACTCATTTTTAGCTTGTGTGAGGGGTTAATTGTTCCACCTTGTGGACTCACCTCATATTCATTGTAAGCGTTAAATGTTCCTCTTTTTGCTTTTTGGGTACTTTTGGTAGATTTTCTTTTTGGAAACATACATCTGTGCTCACATAGTAATTAGGCCCTATGAACACTATTCATGATTCTTGAGAGATTGGATTCCCAATGAAATCCTTCTTGACAACAGAATCCTTGTAGGTAGGGAGGATACTTAGTGCATTTCACATTCAACTTGGTTAGTGCATCTTCTCTTGTTGATCGATACATTCTCTCCCAGGAGAGGTTGATAGATCACGTGGGGTTGACATCACGAGCTTTGGTGAATCAAAATTGGTTAGTGCATCTTCCCATATTGATTGATACATTCTCTCTCCAGAGGGGTTGATAGATCACATGGGGTTGATATCATAGACCTTGGTGAGATAAAATTTGTCTTAGCATGTTGGATTTATCTGTCTACTTTGTTTGGGTTAAAAGTGAAAAGGCATCAAAAACCTTGGATCTAGAGCCAAGTCCCCTTGTGGTATACTATTGTGAGTCATCTTTAGAGAGGGTTAACTGTAGTGGACAATCCCTTCACAGGGTAAACTACGTTAACAGAACCTCAAGTGGTAATAGCCATTTTCACCGTGGTAGTGACAGCCGCTATATAAATGTCCTTGTGGAAGAAATCTCCATGGGTTTGGTTCATTGTTGGGTTGTCAGATCTCCCTAGCAGCTCCTGAAGATTAAGTTCTCAGACTGTGTCAAAACCCTGGTGCACCAGGATTGGAGTTCACCTCTTTGGATCATAAAAGTTGCAGAGTCAAACCATTACTAAAAACCCTAGCGAGGCCAAATTTTTATTTTCTAGGGTATATGTGCATCATTGCAAAACATTTTTGGAACATACACAATTAGCACTTCTGAGGATTAGAATGAATAAGTCACTTGATTGTTCATGCGCAAGGTTGCTTTTGCCCTTGTTCATTGTTTTCAGACATGCCTGAAATCACTTGCTTGCTATTTTGTGTGCTTGCTTATCTATCTGGTTAATGAAAATGAACAAATCTGTTACAATTCTCAAATTTGGACATTGAAATTTGCAAACAATCCGAATCTGAAAACTCAAAATTTGCAAAATCTGAAGTAAAATTCTTTTCTGGAGTCAAAAGTCATCTTAGGAGGTTAGAAAGTCATACGAGTTTTCTCAAAGTGTTGTTTCATTACAGCCCATCTGTCATATGATTGAGTACCTAGTGTTGTACGAGTTTTCATGCCAACAAATTCTCAAAGTCAAAATCTTGCAACTATCGTATGAAATTTTCAACTATCGTTTCATTGGTTACCCTCTGTCGTACAAGTTTTGCAACTATCGTATGAGTTTTACAACTATCATTTCATAGCATACCCACTGTCGTATGAGTTTGCAGAGTGTTGTTTGGGAAATTTTTGAGAGTTGTCAGAAAATTGTCAGAATTGCCAAATATTTAGCTTTTTCAACCTATTTCCAGAATCTGTCAATCAAATCACCATGTCAGGAACAGAGCAGTAGCTATTGATAATCTAATCATTTTCCTAAAGTGGCCTTTTGAATCCAATTCAGCCTTCTCTTTAATCAATTTGAGTCTTTATCATCTCGTGTCAAAACCTTGTCATAACTATCAATCTTCAATCAATCATCAAAATGACTGAGTGTTGTTATATCTTGTCCACTATCTTTTGGGAACCTACCCATACATCCAGGGCATAGTATCCTTCATCCACATCTAATAAAATCTTCAAATCAATCAAACCTTGACAAGGTTGCGTCATCTGATCATCTTGATTCAATTCATTCTTTAGTTATTTGGATCTTATTCTTTTGTTTCACTTGAGGTTAATGGTGGAGACTAGAGCTTCCTCTCACAAGAAATCTATCACCACTCTCCAAACTCCAACTCTTGAGAAACTCATCAATTTTGGTCTTTACGAGGACGACGGTCTTGGCAACTATAGATTGAAATCTGGTTACATACCTCCTCCATCAACTCACGGAGGTACTCAACATACCCCTCATCAATCTAATCCAGGGAGTCCACAAACCCCTACCATGTCTCAAGAAGGGACAAGTTTTGGCTCTCAAAGAGCTCAATCTCAACATGGTGTAGATTGGGAACCCACACCTGAAGAAATTTCTCAATATCAAAATGATGATAACTTCAAATGGATGATGAAGCATTTCTTGAAAGAAGATAGAGAAGCATACTTTTTACAATTAACTCATCAAGGAGCTAAGCTTCCTCCTAATTTTAATGTCGAAGCTATCATCACACATGAGGAAGAAACTCCACTCACAACTATGATGAAACAAATACATACTTTACAAGTCAAACTGAATCAACTCGAAAAAGAGAAGGAACCCAAAGAGTTCTCCATGGAGGCTCTATGTCCTTTCCATTTGAAAAAGACTTGTACATGCCACCCTTTCCAAAAAGAGTGGAGATGCTAAAGTATGATAAGTATGATGGACACTCAGATCCTCAAGATCATGTCAGAGAATTCTATACACAATCAATGGAGTTCATGCACGAACCAACCTATCTGATGCATCTCTTCCCTCGATCTCTAGGGGGAGCAGCCATCCATTGGTTCTCTAGACTGCCTTCTACTATCAAAACTTTTGAGGAGTTGATCAAATTGTTTTATCAACAATACTCCTACAATATTCAACATCCAGTTACCATGATTGATATCTGTAATCTCAAGCAATATCTAGGGGAACCATTCCTAACATTTCTCAAGAGATGGAGGAAGAAGTTCTCTCTATATGCTAGACCTATTCCAGAAACAGAAAAATTGGAATTCTTCATCAACAACCTTGTTCCAGAAATCAATTATCCTCTACAAATGCAAGATCATACATCTTTTGATAAGATGGTAGATAATGCTATCAAAATAAAAAAAGCACTTGTGAAAAAAGGAGAAATCACACTTCAAAAAGACAAGTACGAATTAGGATCCAGTTCTAAAGACAAGAACAAAAATTGGAACAAGAACAAAGGCATCATCACAGATGGTGTTGTTGACACTGTCCATGCCCCATCAAAGGCACTAGCCTATAATCTCACTCTTGGCACTCAAGCCATTAAAGCTTCAGAGCAAAAGTCTTCTGAACCATCTCAAAAGAAGCTAGAATACAAAAGATGGGATAAACATCGAAAGTTTACTCCTCTAGGAGAGTCTTTAGAATCAGCTATGAAAACTCTACTGGCTGATAACATCATCTCTTTACCACCAATCTGACCAAATGATCAGGATCCCAAACCAAAATGGTGGAGAGGAAATGAATTATGTGATTTCCATCAGAGTAAAGGTCACAAAACTAATAATTGCTACCACTTGAAGCATACCATTCAAGATCTGATCGATAGTGGAGACATCACAATTGACAATCCCCAGAGAAATAGTGATCATACAATATTCACAAAACCATTTCCAAAACATGGTCAAGAAGTTTCAACTTCTCAGCCTAATATGGGGGCAAAAGTCAACTATGCCTACCCTAGAAATAATGTTGTCATCAATATGGTTGAACCATGTCTCTCTGAAAGTTGCAATGTCATCACAATTGTACAAAGAGATAGAGATCATTCCTTAGCTAATGCAGTTACTCGAACACAAGCTCAAATGCATCTGAAAGGACAAATCCAAAATTCATCAAATGTCCCTAAGGTTCCCTTCAATCTTTCATTTTCTTCTAAACAGAAGGCTGATTCCAAATCTTCCAATCCAAAGGATATAAGGCATACATCTTATAGCATTGTCCAACAACTCCAACACACTAATGCAAAAATCTCCATGTTTGAGTTGCTTCGAATATCTCCAACTCATAGAGCCATTCTCGATAAAGCTTTGCTCGGTTCCAATGTTCCTGATGACCTTGATTTAGACAGGTTCCAGACTATGGTTGGACATCTTACATCTCTGCAATATATCTCCTTTTCAGAGGAAGATGACAACTCCTTGAGTCATCCACATAATCAGCCTTTGCATATAGAAGTCTTGATCGAGAACTATAGAGTCAAATGTGTGTTGATAGATGGGGGCACTGGCCTAAACATTTGTTCTTATAGCTTGATCACACAATTGGAATTTTTAGAATTGGCTATTGATCCAAGAAAGAAAATAACTATCAAAGCCTATGATGAACAAGAAAGATCTTCTAAAGGCACCATTATCTTACCTATCAGAGTGGGTCCAGTTATCAAAGATACCATCTATCAAGTGCTTGATCTACCTTTGGCCTACAACATCCTTCTAGGGAGACCATGGATACATGAAATGCAAGCTATTCCTTCTACATACCATCAATGTTTGAAGTTTCCTTATGAAGGAGTAGAGGTTACTATCCCCATGAATCTGAATACAACTTGCAACACCTTGAAGGAAAGTGCATATAAGCTTGTACCTAATAATAGAGAATCTTCCATTGAACCAACTAAAGAAGCATCCACATCTAAAATGGAAGATCTTGCAAAAGAGGTTAATATCAAAGAAAATAGTATGGGAGAATATACTATCGAGCCAGTCTTATCTTTGACATCTCTCCTTATCTCGCCTAAGTCTTATGGGCAATCTTTGAAACAATCCAAACCAAACTCTAAAGAACCTCTGGAAGCATATAAAAAGAATTTTGTAGTAGAACAAGTATCCAAGCAAGAATTTGAAGAGGATGAAGCTGTGCTATCATGGCTATACAAAGATGAACCCAAATCTCAAGTTGTTCAAACTAGTGACTCTATAGTATCCAAACTCCCTTCTAAGTTGTATGGTCCAGGAGATAAATTAATAGCTAAGATAGGATATTCAAGTAAAGGACCTCTAGGAATTAGAGGAAAAGGTCTTGAGGCACCTCTCCCACATACTGGTAGAGAAAATAAAAACAAAGTTGGCTTAGGATTTAAGAAGAAACCCTATCACCTCAAAGGTAATTGTTCCCATGTCATACAGCAGATCGCACCAGGAGAACCTCTTCTTAAGAAAGAAGAAATAGAACCATTAGATAGTGATTTAGACAGCTTAGAACTCATCTCCTATGAAAAATTGCCTAGGGAAATCAAAGACCTTCTTGATGATAAAGATGATCTAATTAAAAGAATTAATGTAGTAGAAACACAAGAACCTACTATCAATCAAGAGATAGTTGCAACATAAGAACCAACTAATCTTGAAAACAATAAAGAAGAGGGAAGTGGTAGTGATTCTGAGATAGATTCCCATGAGTATGAATTCAAATCAAAATCTGAGGGTAACCCTTCTTGGGGTATTCACCCCAACTTTACTCATGTTCTAAGATTTCCTAGAGATCCTAAATCAGAAGCTAAATCAAATGACTATGAATGGGGAGCCATTCCAGAACCAGATGAAGATGAGCTTATTATAGAGAAACATGTTGATATTATTCACCAATATGTACCTAATCCCAATGTGAGTCTAGAGCGAAATGATGAACCTATCGAGTCTGATCCACCTATGGCTGAATTGAACTCCCACGATGACATTGAGCCTATTCATGAATTGAATTTCTTAAGTTATAATATCACCTTTGAACTCAAGCGTCAGGTTAGGACTAGTGATGATAGATCCATATCCATAAACACTATCTCCCAATCTTTCCCTACTTTGACTATCCAATATCCAAAACTTATTGATCAAACCTCCACAAATCCAAGCCAGGGTATTTATACCTTCCCAAATGACTATGCCCTTGCTTGCTACCTCAATGCAGTTGATCCTATGAGGACTTCCATCAGTGAACTGAGTGTCAACATGATCAAGTCATACATCAAATATCTTAGTCAGAAAAACAAGAATAAAAAGAAAAAGAAAAAGAGTTCTGAGGGTGAAAACCACTTTGTGGCAGTCTCAGAACCTACAAAAGTAAAAATAAAAGACGTATCCAAAGGTGAAAACCTATATGAGGTGCCTAAGGATGAGATATTTGATGTCCTTCCAAGTCATTTAAAGGATAGATCTCCAGTTCTAATTGAGCCCACCCAATCCATCAATTTGGGTACAACAGAGGAACCACAATTGGTACATGTAGCACAATCATTATCCGAAGAAGAAAAGCAACAATTTACAACATTCCTAACAGAGAAGAAGATCAAATTTGCATGGAAATATTTAGATATGCTAGGATTGGATCCTAATCTCATAATGCATCATTTATCTATCACTCCAAATGTCAAACCTGTCAAGCAAAAATTAAGAAAGATGCATCCTCATGTTGCACTCTTGGTAAAAGCTGAATTAGAGAAGTTCCTAAACGCTGGATTCATCCAAGTTATTGACTATGCAGAGTGGATCTCTAATATTGTACTTGTTTCTAAACCAGATGGCTCAATCAGAGTGTGCATAGACTTTAGAGATGTGAATAGAGCATGCCCTAAGGATGATTTTCCACTGCCTAACATTGATATGATAGTGGACATGACTGTGGGTTTCGACATGTATTCCTTAATGGACAGTTTCTCTGGATATAACCAAATAAAAATTGCTCCAGAGGACCAAGAGAAAATTGCTTTCACATGTGCATGGGGCACCTTCTATTGGAATGTCATGCCATTTGGGCTTAAAAATGCTGGTGCTACATATCAAAGAGCAATGACATCTATTTTCCATGACATGATGCATCGAACTATGGAAGATTATGTTGATGATACTTTAGCAAAATCTATGATCAGAACTGAACATCTAAAGGACTTGAGCATGATCCTAGACAGAATGGAAAAGTTTAGTCTCCGACTAAATCCTAAGAAGTGTGCTTTTGGTGTCACTTCTGGAAAGCTCTTAGGATACATAGTTTCAAAGAAGGGCATTGAAGTTGATCCGACTAAATTCAAGGCTATAATAGAGATTCAACCTGCCATGAATATCAATCAAATGAGGATGTTGCAAGGAAGAGTTCAATCTATCAGAAGATTCATATCACAGCTAAAAGACATATCACAACCTTTTACAAAAACATTACATAAAGGTGTGACCTTTGCATGGAATGAAGAATGTGAGAACAACTTTAACCATATCAAGAAGTATCTATCAAATCCACCTATCTTGATGCCTCCTATTCATGGGAAGCCATTGATCTTATATGTCTCCGCAATAGCCACATCACTGGGGGCATTGCTAGTGCAACATGATGAAGACAAAAAGGAAAGAGCCATTTATTATATAAGCAAAACATTGGTGGCATATGAAAAGAACTATTGTATGATTGAGAAAGCTTATCTCACTGTGATCTTTGCATCACAAAAACTAAGACACTATATGTTAGCTCATACCACACATCTAGTAGAAAAAATTGATCCACTAAAATACCTACTCAGCAAGGCTGCCCTCACAGGTAGACTGGCTAAATGGGTCATGCTTCTAAGAGAATTTGACATTGAATATGTTGAAAGAAAAGCTATAAAAGGTCAAGTTATTGCTGATCAACTAGTAGATGCACCCATGTTTGATGACACACCAATGCAAATAGAATTTCCAGACTCCTCTATTATGCACCTATCTTCTAGAGAATGGAAATTGTTCTTTGATGGCTCCTATACACAGAATGGATCTGGAGCAGGCATATTGTTCATAACTCCTCAAGGATACTCCATCCCAAAAGCATTTAGACTAAAGTTCCCTTGCACAAATAATATTGTAGAATATGAAGCCCTTTTGAATGGTATGAAAATAGCAATTGAATGGAGAGTAACAGAGCTACACATTCATGGAGACTCTCAACTTGTTATTCATCAAGTCAATGATGTGTACCAAACTAAAGATGAAAAGCTCATTACTTACAAGAGAATAGTAGATGATCTTAAGAAATATTTCATGTCTATCACATTTGAGAAAATTTCTAGAATGGAGAACAAGGCTGCCGATGCAATGGCAACACTATCTACTTTATTACAGCAGCTTGAACATGAGCTACACTACGAGTTCTTGGTGGAAGCACTCTCTTATCCTGCATATGAATTCCCCAAAACCCACATGATCTACACCATTGTTGGTCATAATTCATCCAGATACAAAGACCTCTTTTTCTATCTCCAAGACCAAATCATTCCTGATACCTTCAACCACCATGAAAAGAGATACCTTATCCGTAATGCCTCCCGATATGTCATCATTGGTCACGATCTATATAAATGAGGTCTAGATGGTATGGTACTTAGATGTTTAGAATAGGAAGAGTCTCAACATGCATTAGAGGAATTCCATGATGGTATTTGTGGGTCACACTCGAATGGTTTAACACTAGCTCGAAAACTTATTAGGGCAGGGTACTATTGGCCTGAAATGGAGAAAGATTCAATCAAGTTTGCTAAAACTTGTCAAAAGTGCCAAGTGCATGGTAACTTGATTCATGCTCCAGGGAGAGATCTAATTCCCTTTACAACACAATGGCCTTTCCATCAATGGGCATTTGATCTTATCGGGATGATTCATCCTCACTCTTCTAATGGACATACCCATATAATCACTACTACAGATTATTTTACAAAATGGGTAGAAGCAGTCCCTTTGACACAAGCAACTAGAAAGCAAATATCTATGTTCATATTGAACTATATCATATGCAAATATGGGATACCTCATTCCATAATCATAGATAACAGTGGACAATTCAAGAAAAAAGACCTAGATGATCTATGTGCCAAATTCAAGATCACCCAACATTGGTCTTCTATCTACTATCCTCAAGGGAATGGACAAGTTGAGGCCTCTAACAAAAATCTATTGAAGATCTTGCACAAAATAGTAAACAAAACCACCAGAGACTGGCATCTCATGATTAATCTAGCTCTATGGGCCTATAGAACAAGTATCAAAACACCTTCTAGGGCTATGCCTTTTGCTTTAGTTTATGGGTCTAAGGCAGTACTACCTATTGAGGTTGAAATCCCATCACTAAGAATCAAAATGCATGGTCTAGTAACTGATGATGACTACAAAGTGTTTAGGTTGCAAGAACTTGAACTACTAGATGAGCGCAGACAAGCAACGTATGATCATCTCAGAGTATATCAGAAGAGAATGTCTAGAGGCTACAACAAGAAAGTCGGACACAGAGAATTTTAGGTTGGCGATCTAGTCTTGAGAGAGAATCTTAAAAATCAATCACATCAAGAATGCAAGGGGAAGTTCAAACCCAACTGGCTGGGTCCCTTTGTCATCACTGCTACTTTTGGCTCTGGCGCCTATCAACTCTCAATGACTGAAGGAGAACAGCTCCGAGAACCAATCAACATTCTCCATTTGAAGAAATTATATGCCTAAAGCATTTGGTCTATGGTAAAATGTCCTGAAAAAATGAACATCTTGGTGAAAACCTAGTAGTAGGCACCTTGATGGTTCACAAAAAAATCAAAAAATATCAAAAGTACAAAAAAATTAAAAAAATGAAAAATACAAAAAAATAAGAAAAAGAAAAAGTGCCTTGGTGAAAACCTGGAAACAGACGCCTTGGTAGCAAAAATAGAATCTCTGCCAAATGGTGAAAACCTGGCAAATAGGTGCCACTTGTTTCAAAACACTCCATCTATCAGCACAATCTTGGTCTTTCCCAGCTTTCAGTTTTGCTTTAGTTTGTACATATCTCTCGGTTTGTTTCTACATTTCCAATTTTCAAGTAAGTCGATCTGTACACCAATCAGCTCAAGCGTCTGTATCCTATCAATGCTTAACACTTGGGGGCAATCAATGTCATATCCTATGGCCTCTAGTGTGTCTTAGACATGTCATATCTAGTCAGAGTCCTTTGAAGCTTCATTTGAGCCAGTCAGTCTGCCTTGTCTCCAGAAAGGATTTTGCATCTACAACAACACATCAAACAACAAATTGAAAACAATCTATGCTTTTTTTTACATGCTTTTATCTCCTTGTATGCTTACTAATTCACATTAAGATTTTTGCATATTGTGTCCCTTCAAGCTCTTCGATGATGTCCTTTATAGGATTTAGAGAGTGATGACTAGGGGCATAATCTTTTCTTTGTCTTCAGCTTGTATGTGAAAATCTAACAAATTTAGAAATTCCGGATTGAAATGGTGTCCGACTATAAGAGCCTCTATCTCAAATTGGATGGCCATGTGTACCTCGACCATTGATACCCAAAAAATTCAAGGAAGTTTGATCTAACTATTGTCTTTTTGAGTGAGTTCTTTCTCCTACTGTGAAACGCGATCTTGCCTAAGGATGTGAACGATAAAGGGTCACTACAAGTATTTCACATTGGATTTAGAACGATCTCTTGAATATTTGATATGTTTGCAATGCAAGGCATATTCAGGTCATCATGATGTTTATGTTTTGATGCTTATACAAATTTCTATATCAAAATGGACATGATATTTAGGTCATCCTAGCGTTTATGCCTTGGTGCTTATATCTAATCTGACATTCTGAAAATAAAATCAATATTCATATATCCATGGTTGTTGACCAGTGGGTGTTGTATTGATTCTTGTGCATACAAATTGATATTCATGTCTATGGTTTCATAGCTAGTGGGCATTGTATTGATTTATCTGATTACCTAAAAGTTCAATGATGATAACAAATCGACACATGATCAGTGACTAGGTCCTAGGTCTTAGGTTGCATTTCATTTTGCATGTCTCTTTTCATTTTGCATGTTTGTATGATCTCACAACTATTTGGAAACACTTCAAAAGCTTAAACAAATCTTCATATCAATTCTTCACATCTACCAAGATCTGAGTCTCACTTGAAGGTCTCTTCATCGAACTGCAAGCAATAACCCTCCTGGGTTAAACATCCTTTTGACATAAGACTGAGTATTTGTCTTCATCAACCTGCAAAAACATATCATGTGTATCGCTGCATTTACATCTCATATCATTATCATTTGTTGCATTACATTACATCCATTGCATAAGCATAAATCATACATACATCTTTTCATAAACAATTACATTCGCATAACATCCATAGATATGAAAGAAATCATTGCATTGCATTGATCCATACATACATTCTACACTACTCATAGGATAAGCATAGCGTGATATCATCATAAATCCAAAACATGACAAGTACATATGAAGTCACAACCAAAAACATCGATCTCATATATATCATAAACTTGAAATGAGTCAGGGATGCACTACTGGCACAATGTACAAAAGAATGAGCTCCAGAGAGCTATCAGAGTCAGAACAGTATATCAGTGATAAAAAAGAACAAAGTATATCAAAACATAAGCACAAGAATCAATTGTCAGCACGCTCCTCAGTATTTGGTGGAGGAGGTGGTGGTGTATCTGGTATGGCCTCTACTCTCGGTGCCCTAGCTCCCTCTGAAGCGGCCATGTACTTTGAATACGTAGGTACTCTCTACACAGCAAGGACAACAACATAGTATGCATACACATAATACGAAGCTCGTGAGGTCTGATGGGTCACCTCTGTCTGTAATCTCTGAACCTCTGAGTGAAACTCTACACAAAGCTCAGTGCACTGCCTATCTACCTCTCGATACCTCTCCTCCCACCTAGCACTCCATACCTTCACATCCTGGACTTGAGCTCTGAGATGTCTGATAATCTCTGATGAAGTGAGAGGAACAGTAGGATTGGTCTCAGGTGCTGACATCTCTGTGTCCTGTGGCTGCTCTGCATGCTAACTAGTGGTATCTGCTCTATGCACCTTATGACATCTAACCTTAGCTCCCAAATAAAAAGTGGTATCTACCTACGAGGGATCTCCATCGCCACCCACAAACTGCTCAGCTGCTAAAACCTAATCTGCAAAACCAACACTACCTAGAGTACCCCTCTCCCCCTGCTCCATCTCTATGAACCTGTGGATGTACCTACTGTAGAAGTAGAAGGACGAGGGGGCCTCATGTGTCCTGATGGTCTCTGAAGTGGAGTCATCACTCTTTGTCTAGGAGGTGTCGGATGCACTACCTGAGGTCTCGAGCCTTGTCCCATAGGAGCACCTGTAACATCCATCGCCTCCTCCATGGAGGGTATCAACTCAGTGGGATCTGAGAATCTATAAATGGGGTGATCCCCAAGCCAAGAAATGTATCCATCTGTAACCCCTACATCAACAACTTGTGGATGGTAATCCCAGTCTCACCCTATGATGCGACTGTACTCATCTGACATAAAGAATATGTAAGCCGCGCTATCCATCCAAGGCCGATCTCATGAACAATGCATGCATATGTAGTATACTCCTATGGGGCATCCTGTCTGCATCCATACTAATGCCACACTTTGGTAATCAAGAATCTCTCCAACATGGTGGGAGACCGGCCAATAAGTACCCGACTCTAAAAAAGAAAACTATACTACTCCCTCGCAGTGGGCCAAGCCTCTATCTACAAGTAGGGTCTCCAATGCACAAATGTCATATCATCTAAGCATCGTCGAAAGTACTTAGTATGACCCATGCAGACCTGTGTGACATAACCTACATACGTATATATCACTGGCTCCTGTGGCTACCGCTGTGTCTGGAAAACTGATCTCAACACTGGGATATGCTCCCATGCCCATATCTGTAATATAAGAGCTCCATAAGTGAAGCTCTTGCAATCCTGATACACGACCTCATGCATCTCTGAAAACATGTGGGCCAATAGACATTGATCCTAGGCAAGCTTAGTGGGAGTGGCCATAAGAAGTGCTACCATCGATGCCCATCCCATCAAAAAGCTATTCTGCTGATGGCCTGGCATGATGAGCTCCCCGATCATCCCAGCAATAATGCACTCTAAACGGTGCATCTGACCATATCTCTATACAAGGGTCTCCCAAGAAATGGACCCCGTCAACTATGTATCATCACCAAATAGATGCCTGAAGGCATGAAGACCAGTCTGGCCGGAACTCACATACTCAGGACGTCAACTGCTATGGAATGGAATGCATAGTATCCTATAAATATCCTCTGGAGTCACAGTCATCTCTCCAGTCGGTAAATGAAAGGTCTGAGTCTTCGAGTGAAATCTCTCTATCAATGCAATCAATAGGCCATGATTTACCCTAATATCGGGTAAATGAATGAGATGCTCAAAACCACATGCAACAAGATGAACCCTCATAGGGTCAAGAAGCGAGACACATAGTCTTTGTGTCACCGGGTAAGAATGACGAACATGGACATCTGGCTATGTGACCTAAATCATACAGAAACAAGGTGTTTTATCAGATATTGAGTTCAAAATTAGGCTAATAGTATAAACATGGAATAGTTTGATATTTCAGAACGTGGGTCAAAGGATCAACAATCTGGCAAAATTATCAGAAAAATCAAATTTTTGACCTAAATATCAGTTTTAGGCTCACTGTCTCTCAAATGACATTCCAGACTGGCTCTAAAAGTCGTATGACACTCCACAAAAGCCCAAACAACAATCCATGGTCATACGACACTGTGCACGTTGTCATACGAGTTTTCAGGGACCCGATGAAATGTCATACGACAGACAGGTCCCCTTCATACGACACTTGGGTGGACTTGAAATGACAAAGGATTTTCAAATGAAGTGTCGTATGAGTTTGGGTTGGGACTCGTACGAGTTTTCACGCATGCAAAATTCAAAAAGCAAAATGCATACAAAAAAAATTTAAAAAATGTTATAAAACATGAAAATTTTGCATTTTCAGAGGGGCACAGAGGTCCACCTATCGGATGTCCATACTGTCGGGGTCTCTGGTATCTCTGACTACGCTCAAATTGATGCGAACTCATAGGAACCTTTGGATCTCACTGTTCTACCATTTTCTTGCTCAGAGGGCTCCACTAAATCTCCAAAGTCAAAAGGTTGAAATGAATTGAAATTGACCCTTCGAGCCTTTATATAGCATTTGACCTAATTTTCAAAAGTGCTCTATTTTTCATGAAAATTGCACCCCTGGCTAATTTCGATGTTCTGAATCCATTTTCAGGATCAAAATCAAAATCTGAGATCATTTAATATGTCAAAATCATGATTTAACATTTTGGGCCCAGGATGGTCTACTACTTGCATAATCAACCTTCAATCATCAAAGAAATCCAACATTCAACTTAACTGATTATCTTCCATCAAACTATGAAAATTTCAACTTGGTCAACTATGGTCAACTCATGGTTCAACTGGTCAAACTTGGTCTCTAGGACCTCTAAACGATGCAGAATGCATTCTCGGATGTGTTTAACCACTTCTCAAATCAATTAACATGCTTCTAAACTATAACACTGACTTTTCTTGTGAAATTTCAATTTTAATCCCGAAGGGGGCATGGTATTGCACATCATTCAAGTCTATAAATTTAAAACTGTGATCAATCTTTCATCAGTAATCAAGACAACAACCACGTCTAGTTGCTGATTCATCAAAAGTCCTCATCGCTCAGGGCAAATCTATCATCACTTGGGGCATATTAGATCCATCAAGATCCATATCAATCTGGTATTCTCCTAATCTTGTAAATTGTATCAGTTTTTGCAACCATCGAATCATTAGTGTTATTTACTTGGTTCTTCAACAACTGAAGGGTTCGGATGTGATACCTTCTAGTTCTGCTAAGACAATCGAGTCTAGAACTGGTCACTCACTTCTTTGCAATCCTAAGGTTCGAAATCAGGTGTTTTGACACTCTTTCACAATCATCAATTCATCACTGCTATAGTGAACATTATCTTTGGTCATTCAGGACCTATTATCTTCATATCAAATCAATATCAATTAGCTTCTGTCTCATATCAATTATCAATTTCAAATCAGTTTCATATCTCTATCAAACACAGACTATCTTTGAACCACTACGCTTTGCATAGTAATTCAAAGAGGGGCAAAATGTAATACCCCAAAAATGGGCTATAGGTTCATTAACCTCTATATCGACACATCGAATGAAATCGCCATCAAAGTCCTAACCAAAGGCACATTTGAGCATCATCGAATCCTAATTGATTATCATAAATTCTGCATCAGGGAATATTCCTAGTAATATTCCTAATTTATCTAATTATCTTTAATTTAATGATTATTTGGTGATAAATCACATTTATCCTAAAGTTTGATTATTTGAATATTCTAAATATTTAATTAATTAGATTTAATTTAGCCACTTAATTATTTAATTGAATTTAATTCTATTTATTCCTAAATCGTATTATTTAATTTTGACAATAAATCTAAAATCCTATGAATAATTGATTAAATTCTTATTTAATTAATTAAAGCAAGTTGTCAATTTTTAATAATATTTTTTTTGAATAAAAGTTTGAAAAATGATTGATTAACCCATAAATCAATTGTTTTATTTTTCAAAATCAGTTAAGTTGAGAATAAATCACTTTATTTATTTTTTAATTCATAATTATCTATGTGCACAATCAAAGAATAGTTAAACTCCAAATCAGAAAATCAATGCAAGTTATTGACTTTTTGGAACTCAACATCATTTTTGAGTTTTAAAATTGATCTAAACTTCTAATTTGAGTTAAAAAGCTATTTTTGCATGATTTGCATGTTTTTGTGAATTAAATTATCTTTATTATCAGATAACTCAAAAATCAAGCTGAGTTAATCTGAGTGATTCATGGCTTTCTTCCATGCACCTCCAAAGCCTTGGATTTCTATAAATTAAAAGCCTCGGCTCATCTCAAAGCATCTCATATTTTGCACAATCATGCTGAAGAATTGCTATCTGGAGAATCAAAGCTTATTGCGAATCAAGGCTATTGTGAGATCAATTTGGTTTTTACATTCATTTAGTTTTTCTTTTTCATATCATTGTTAGATCATTTAGCATATCATAGCATATCAGTTTTTAGCATATCATAGATCAATTTTCATATTAGCAATAGATTTCATATCAGTTTTGATCATATCATTGCATCTAAAATATCTAAAATATAGATTAATTGCATTCAATTCATATCTAGATCAGTTTTGCATTCAAATCCTTCATTTAGGTGTCGTCAAGGTCACTGATCTCGATAACAATCTGAGAACATCAATCTCGCACCTACTAGAAGGCAGTAAATCACCTGGTTAGATTAGATTTCAATTTTGCACGATTTTGATTTTTGCTAACCTCTAATGTTTTACTAAAGTGTTGTGTCTACAGATCAGGTACAATTTTCACACACACACACACCAGTTACCTAAAAAAAATAAAAAATAGTGATGATTGAAGACCGACACATGATCAGTGACTAAGTCCTAGGTCCTATGTTTGCATTTCATTTTTCACTTTGCATGATTGTATTTATCTCATGATTTCAAAATCAACTAGATGCTTAATGATTCTCTAAAACCACGCTAAACATGACACAAGGACTCAGTATCGTACGAAGGTCTCTTTAAAAAACCAAGCAAGCACTCACCATCTTGGGTTACACATCCATTTTGACAAAAGACTGAGCACTTGTCTTCTTCATGTACCTGCAATATAATATAATGTGTATCACTGCATTTACATTGCCTATCATAAGCATTCCATAAATCTATCATTGCATTGCATAATCCATACATTTGAAAGTAATCAAAGCATTTTAAACATTTGCATCACATGATATTACATTATAAAACCAAAACAATAAGTGCATATGAAGTCACAACCAAAAATCAATCTTATATATATATATATATATATATATATATATATATATATATATATATATATATATATATATATATATATATATATATATATATATATATATATGGGAATAAGTATGGGGGTGCACTACTAGCACAGTATACAAAAGAATGAGCTTGACTGAGCTATCAAATGTGATCAATGTATGGACAAAAATAATAAAAGAAAATGAGAACACTATGAAAGATCAGTTGTCTGCCTAGTCCTCAACATCTAGTGCTCCTCCTTCGGCAAGTGCATCTGGTGGTGGGTTGGTTCATGGTGTCCTAGATCCCTCAGAAGCAAGAATGTATTCAGAATAGGATGGCACTCTCTGCTCAGTAGGTACCCTCAAATAATAAGTAGAAACATAATATGATGCCTGACTCATTTGGTAGATCACCTCAGCCTGTAGTCATCTCAAATTAGCCTCCCGCTCTTGTACCTATCTCTCAGATACGTTAAGTTGAGCCTCCATTGGGGTAGTATGTAGCCTCATATCCTGTATCTACTACCATAGCTGCCTAATGACATCCTATGGCATTTGTCTCAATCCAGGATCTTCCTCAGCTACTACTGTCTCTGTCTCCTCCATAGGTTGATCTGTGCTAGCCTCTGTGTGTGCCTTACAACGTCAAACCTCTACACTTAAATCAAAATTTTTAGTTGCATCATGTGTATCATCTGCACCACCAACGTCCTGATGAGCACCTAGTACCACATCTGCACTACCAACAACACCTAGGGTCTCACCCTCACCTCTGGTGTATCATTGCTGCAACACTGTTGGCCTAGCTATCGATGTACTCTATCCTCAGGGTGGCCTCATTTGTCTAGATGGTCTAGATGGTGTCATCAATACTACACCTGGCCGAGGAGGAATAGGTTGAATTACCAGGATCTACACCTCTCTCCATCTCTAGCCTTTGCATATAGGGGTACCTATGACATCCTGTGCATCCTCCATCATGGGAATGCACTCTGTTGGGTCTAAGAATCTCCTGATGGGATGCTCTGCTAACGAAGCCAAAAATGCATTTGTCACTCCATCATCTAAGATCTACACCTTGTAATCCCAGTCACAGCTAGTATATCCCCTGTAATCCATGTTGCAATCTACATAAGATAGTCAAGGTGACCATCTGAGTCCAAGCTCTTGTACCATCTGAGCATAAGAAGTGAAATCCTAAGGGACATCCTATCTCCATACATGAGTAATCAGAAAGCATTCCAACACAATAGAAGATCAGCCAATCAGAATCTGACTCTAAAAGAGGTATCCAAACTGAACATGAGAGGTAGGCCATGCCTCTACCTGCAAATATGACCACCAAGTAAAAATAATTATATCATCACGTACGTGCCTTGAGTACTCGGTACGGTCCATCCTAACTTGTGTGATACAACTTGAATATTTGTATATCATCAGCTCCTGTGGTTGACGCTTGTCTCCGCCTATCAGCCTATAGATGGAGTTGTGCTCCCAAGCCCAAATCTGTAATACAAGGACACTTGATGAAAATCATTTTGCCTCATGGTAGATGATCTCATGCATCTTAGAAAACATGTGTGCTAGAAGACACTGACCCCAACCAAGCTCAGCAGGAGTAGCCATCAATTGCTCTACCATAAGGGCCTAGCCCATCAGAAGACCACACTACTATCGATCTAATAGGATGATCCCTCTGATCATCCCAGCTATAATGCACTCCAATTGGTGTGTATGTCTGTACCACTACACTAGGGTCTCTGAGGAGATCTACTGAGTGATCTTCTCATTAGCATCGAATAATGATCCAAATGCAACTAGACCTGCATTACCCAAACTAATGTAGTTTGGGTGAGGACCATGAAATGGTATCCGTATAATCCTATACATGCCCTTAGGAGTCATAGTGAGCTCCCCTATCAGGAGATGGAAGGTCCGTGTCTCAGAATGAAAACACTCTAGAAGTGTAGTGATCAGTCCATGGTTTACCCAAATGTCAGGTAACCAAATCAAATACTCGAAGCCATAAGATGCTAAATGAACTCTGAGTGGATCAGGAAGTGAAATACACAATCTCTGAGTGGCTGGATGTGAGATCTGAACATGAACATCAGAGAATATGACCTACACAACACAAAAGAGGGTAACCTATCAGTAACGTGGTAAAAAATTAGGCTTGATGCACAAAACACAAGAAATTGACAACTTCAGAAGGTGCATTAATGGTTAAGAAATCAGACTAAGAAATCAAAAAATTCAAAATTTTGACCTAAGGACATGAAATTTGGTCACTATTTTTCATACAAGTTTTCAAATTGGCACCAAAACTTGTACGAGTGATGGCAAGGATTCATATGACATTTTATGGGTATACGAGCTTTTGATAGTTTTCATATGACACATGAGGGACCCGATAAAATCTCATATGACATTTGCATCCTCATCATACAAGTTACACAAGTAACCCATACGACTCTAAAGTTGGACTTGAAAACTCGTACGAGTCCTGGTAGACTTTTGTACAAGTCTTCGTGAGGCAAAAATTGAAAATGTTGAAAAACATGTAAAAAATTCAAAAAATGCATAAAACATGGAAAATTTTGAATGCAAGACAGGCCCAGAGGTCCACTTACTAGGTTTCCATACTGGAGAGGTCACTGGTAGCATCAGCTGCGCTCAAAATGATGAAAGGACACGAGAACTTGCATCTTCTCTTAGAGGGCTCCACAGGTTCACAAAAGACAAATAGTTGAAATGATTTGAAAATGACCCTTTTAGCCCTTATATAGGTTTTGACCTAAGTTTTCAAAGCACTCCATTTTCCATTAAAATTGCACCCCTGCCTAATTTCAACATTCTTAACCCATTTTTGGGATCAAAATCAAAATTTGAGATCGTTTACTTTGTCAAAATCATTTCAGACCTAGGATGGCTGACTGCTTGCATAATCGACCTTCTTAACATCAATGAAATCTATAATTCAACTGAACTAATTATCTCACATCAAACTATTGAAATTTCAACTTGGTCAACCATGGTCAAATCATGGTCAAACCTAGTCAAAACTGGTCTTCAGAACCTCCAAATGATGCGGAGAACGTCTCTGGACATGCATAACCACTTCTCAAATCGATTAACATGCTTCAAAAATCTCTCAACGCTGACTTTCTTGTTAGATTTCAATTTTCATCTCGAAGGGGGCATGGTATTACACATCTTTAATCAGTGTTGTCAATCAATTTTTCTTTTAGTGATTAAGACAACAACCACGTCTAGTTGTTGATTCATCAAAAGTCCTCATCGCTTGGGGCATATCAGATTCATCAAAATCCATATCAATCTAGTATTCTCTCAAAAACTTGTAAAATGTATCAACTTTTTGTAACCATCAGTTCATTAGTGTTATTTCATTTTTTTCTTCTTAATTGAAGGGTTCGGAGTTGACATCCTTTCTATTCCCTTGGAAAATCAAGTCTGGAGTCAGGATAGTCACTTCTTCCTAATCATAAGGTTTAGAATCAAATGTTTTGACACTTCATAATCATTGGTTCATTGTTGTTATAGTTAACATCATCTTGATTCTTTGGTCAAATTAGGACCTGAATCACCAAATCTTCAAATCAATCAATTTGTTTCTATCTCGAAATCGATTAATCTTTCAAGATCAGTTTCTCCACCATATAATTGAGTCCACATCATCATCAAAAAAAGATTAATCTTTGAACCACTGCGCTTTGCACAATAATTCAAAGAGGGGGAAAATGTAATACCCCAAAAATGGGCTATAGGACCATTGACCTCCTACATCAACAAATCAATCGAGATCAACACAAAAGTCCTAATCAAAGGCACATATGCACATCAAATCATTGAAACCCTAATCAATTTTATCTCAATTCTACATTGGGGAATATTTCCTAAATATTCCTAATTTATCCAAATTTCCTCTTAATTAAATATTACTTGGCGATAAATGATATTCTTTTATTTATCCTAAATTTGATTAATTAAATATGTTGAATATTTGATTAATTAGATTTAATTATACTACTTAATTATTTAATTAGAGTTAATTCCATTTATTCCTAATTAATATTATTTAATTTTGATAATAAATTAAAAAAATCCTATGAATAATTGATTAAATTCTTATTTAATTAATTAAATCCAGTTGTCAATATTTAATGATATAGTTTTGGAATTTGTAGACACGGAAAATTGGCCAAAGGTGCATCAAATCATCAAAATAGCATGAAAAATCAATAAATGGGACAAAGGCAATTCAAATCAAAGGAAAATTCAATTAAATGATTAAATGATTAAATGAAGCTTGAAAAGGGGAAAAACACTACGGAATTGATTAAAGACAATTAATGACATAGTTGTTGAAAGCAAAAATCAAAATGAACCTCTTACCCTTCATGGCTAAATGTAATTACTTTAATTAATTAATAAATCATAATTTCCCTCAATAAAGCAAATTGGAGACAAAATGGACACAAATCACTCACTTTTGTTGAAATGGTCCAGCCTTTTGAAACCATTTAAATGATTGTCCCCTCCTTGTCCCCCCATTTATGGACAAAGCAAAGCCAATTGACCTTACCCAAGCATAACCATGATCAACTCACTCTACCCCCTGCCCTTGGGAAATTACTATAAGTATGAAGCATTTTGGAGAGCATTTCAAAAAAAAATCTTGGAAGTCAATTGAAAAGCATTGTTACTATAGTCAATTGAGATCATTTCTAAGAGCAATTGAACCATTTGAGCATTTAGAGTTATCATTTTAGCATTTTATCATTGCATGGTTATCAATGGAGCTAGATTAAGCATGAATTCATCATAGAATAAGCATTTAGAAGCATCATAGCAATATGATTCTTGTTTTAGAGGTGTCACTAGTGAGGATTTGCAGCTGAGAGCTCACTTACCACTTCTTTCTAGAGATCCATGAGATGTTATAGATTGTAGTTGCATTTTAGAGTAAATTTCCTTTGTATTTAGCCTAAATTGTTGCTACTTGATCTTAATTTCATGAAGGTGAATAATATCATCACACAAATGGCACCCACCGTGGGGCATTGAGCCTCAAATACTAACAAATTTGTGATTTAAATCATCTTTGCATACATTTTTGTCTGGTTTTTGTGTGTTTTCTGTAGGAATTTTCTAAAGTCACACCTACGGGAGATCTATTCACGCTTAGAATCCTTACAGTGTCGCTTCAGAAGCCTGATCTTACGCCTGTTAGCTTGAAACTCACACCCGGAATGGCAAAGCATTCAGCCTTTACGGCTTCAAATCACGCCTAAACACAGGGAAGTATCGCGTATCACTTATTTTCTGTCACTTTAACTTCCTCTTTGCATTGCGCTTTCCACTTAATATCACACTTAAGGAGAAATTTTCTATCGCGTAGTAATTGAGATTATCATGCCTTTTATCGTTAATGTTACATTTGTGATAATATCTTTATCACTTTAAGAGCTTTGGATGTCACTCTGCATTGACTATTTGCCATGTATTTAGGGTTTTGTTTATGCTTTGCATAATAGATTTACCACCTATGCTATTATTAATGTCATTTGTGCACTGAGAAGTGTTGCGTGTAATCAATAAAGTCACACCTCTGAGTGATTTATTCATGCCTACTAGCTGGAGGATGTTGCCTACGTTTAATTTGCTATTTTCACATTCAATTTGATAAAATTTGAAAATCTGACTCTCTGTGTTTGTTCTTAACCAGTAAATGAGCAGACATCCGAGAGTGAAAAAGCCAGAAAGCAGGTTCAACAAGTAGGGAAAAGCATTGGCAAAGAAAATAAAGAAGGAGAATCAAGTGCATACAAAGGCTATCCTTGAATCCACACTAGATGAGGATGTCCAGGTATATGAGAAATATTTAGCTGTGATTGAAGCTTATAAGCAAAAATTTTTGTCTCTAAATTGGATTTATGAACCTTGAGATTAAAGCTTCTTTCATTAAAATCTTTTGATTGATTACATGCAAGTTTGGTTTCACCTCATTGTGAATTGGTTGTGTTGGACTAACTTGTTGGAGGAGGGAGTTGGAGCAAATTGCTAAGGTGAGTAAGTGAAAAATGAAAATCAGCAACTCAAAAATGCCCCTAGCCTTTTGCTAGCTACAAGGAAAGGTATTCTACTCAAACAAGCTTGCATTCCCTTAACTTGTGGCATTGTCATTTAAACCTAGCTTTAATAAGGAAGAAATTGAACCACACATTTCAATTCTAAGAACCTCCTTGTCAAGAGGTTGAAAAAGAACTAAGTGTTTGAAGTGTTTGAGAATCAAAAGGAAAGTTAGGGATATGCTCTTCACCTTCTTGGTGAAACAAACTCCCAAAAACTTTACTTAAAATTCAAAATCTGCCTTACTTGCAAAATGAACATGCTAGAGATTTAGTGGGCTCACCTCCCAAATTTGCCTTAGCGAGGCTAGTGAGAGGGACAGCCCAAAGTGGGATACACTTGCTTTTGCCACGAGAATCCAACCCACTATAAAATGAAACGCATGCATCCTTAATGGGGTGCATGACAAAGGGATTTTAATCTTCTCGAACTTCCTCTAGTAGTCTTTATGGATTACGCAAAATCGTGCCTCGATGTGTGTGGGAAGCCCCTTAACATACTTGGGGGAGAGAGATTTTAATTCATTTTAACGGAACATTTATTAAATCCCAGCTAAATTAGAAAGGCCACCTTGTAGAGCCATGTTTACAAACCAATTTGACTCTAGGTAGGCTATTTGGAATTCATTCTTGTGCTATACTTGTGAAAACATTCAAGAATATACACATTAGTTGTTGTTTAGAGATATTTATGTGTGTGTTGCGTTTGTTTTCAATTTTCAAAACAAGAAATTTTCAAAAATATCTGATCAAAAGTTTTAAAAAATCTAAAAAATTATACCCTAGTTAGAGAAGTGTCGCTTGTACACAAAATACACTCGCCTGTCAGACTTTTAGTCATGCCTATGACTTTCTTAAACATGTGTATACACACTGAAGTCATGCTCAGAGACATTTGAGACACGCCTGAATAAATTGAAAATCCACCTGGAAATAGTAATGTATCGCCTAAGAACATACAGAGTACGGCCTCACCAAATCAGTATACGCTTAGATAGGTTTCAGACACGCTTGAGATTGTTTTAGTCACACCTAGAAAACAAAAAGGTCAAACAGAGAGTACTTCCAGGAAGAATCAAAAAAATTTGAATATCAATTTGAATACCCTTTTTTGAGTTTTTGCTGATCCAACTTACAGTTTGGTCAAAAATCCTATTTCACATATCTGTCAAAATTTTGCAAAGGATTAGATCCAAGTAGTCTTAACTTGCATCCAAGCTTCATGCCTACATTCACTAGATCATATTACATCAAGAAAACCTTGCAAGCTGATAGGACTTATTTGAGACAAGAGCTCCCTTATCCCGGAGATGAAACTACTCCTAGGGTACCACAAAAGTCACCCGAACAAGAAAAAGAAGACAACATGATGTATCAAGGTAGTTTGGGTGGTAAGGATAATAGTGGCATTGATTTCACCAACCAAGGTAATGCCAATAGTGGATGCAATGACATGAATAACCAGAGCAATATTAATAACCAAGGAAATACCAACAATGAAGGAGTAGATCCAAGTGCTCATGGAGTTAACCAAACTCATACTCAAAATAACACCGAACTAATGGCAGAAGATGCCATGGATGAAAAAGTTAGTGAGGCTGTTCAATGTCCTTATTTCAGAAAGCTCATGGAAAAGGCAATGGACCTAGATAGAGAAAAAATTTCGTAGACTTAGCACAAAAAGGTCTCAAGCTTCCCCGTGACTTTGATGTCAACCAACTTAAAACACCGGAAGTTGAGGAAAGTACCTTAGACATCATGAACAAACAATTCAAGGCATTTCAAATGCAACTAGACAACATCAAGCAAAGCGGGTCTCCCAAGCCTTTCTCTATAGAAGCATTGTGCCCATTCCCATTTGATAAAAGCTTGGTTATGGTGCCATTCCCGATCAATGTTGTGTTTCCTAAATATGACAAGTACGAAGGAACAACAGATCCTCAAGATCACTTATGGGAGTTTTGTGCGTTGAGCTTAGAGTTCATGCATGATACCACATATTTAATGAGATTATTTCTGCGAAGCTTAGGAGGTATGGCTATGGAGTGGTTTTCTAAGTTACCCTCTGGCATTAAAACCTTTGAAGAGTTAGCATTGAAATTCGTGGCTCATTACTCATATAACATTAAACATGATGTCACAATGATAATGTTATGCAACACAAAACAAAAAGATGGAGAGGCCTTCCTCACTTTTCTACAAAGGTGGAGGATAGTTTTTGCAAGATATCCTAGAAGTGTGCCTAAAAAAGAGAAGATGGATATTTTCATAAACAGTTTGAGTAATGAGTTAAACTACCGCTTACGAATGTAATGTCCAAAGACCTTCCAAGATCTAATTGAAAATGGAGTAACCACGGAGGAAGTGTTGGTCAAAAGTGGACAACTCAAACTGTACAAAGATAATAAGAACAACCCCAACAGTGGCAACAGTGGCAACAATGGCAATAATCAAAAGAATCGTTGGTTTAATAGTAACAGTCCTTATAAGAATAACAATAAAGGAATTGTGAATGATGGAGTAGTTGAATCTAGCAACTTGAAGGTGGTCCCCTTTGCTCTTACAAGGACACCTAATCAAGTGAACAATACCAATCAGAGCTCTAATGCACCATCCAACAACAATCACACCAACAATGGAAATCAAGGAGATAATTCAAGGAATACTAAATTTGATAAATACTTGAGGCCAACCCCCTCAAAGAACTTCACACCCTTGGGTGAACCCCTTGAAAAGTCATTAAAGGTTCTCATGGCTAATAATATCATTACTCTACCCAAAATTCAGCCTTACGAGCCAAATAATAAACCTGGTTGGTGGAGTGCCGATACCCATTGTGAGTATCATAGAATTCGAGGACACACAAAAAATGAATGTCTGTAATTAAAAAGTGTAGTGCAAGATTTAACTGATAACGACATGATCACCATTGATGGACCTCCCAATAATGAAGATCATATGGCATTCAAACAACCTTTTTACAAACATGATAAGGGAGAGTCATCAAATAACAAGAAGCAAAGCACCAATAATCTCAACTTTGCACCACCTTATGATCATATTGTTAATGCTATAATAGTTAATGAACAACCTTGAAAGGAAGCATCAAATTTCATTACAAGAGGGCAAAATTCTAGAATAACCCTACAAGGGATAGCTCCTCAAAGCACTAACATCCCACCATCCAATATTGTAGTCAAATAGTCTTCTACATCAGCAAGGCCTTATAGTTTGGTTGATCAATTGCAATGTACTCCAGCACACATCTCTATCTTAGAATTATTGAAGTTTTCACCAAACCATAAGGAGATTTTGCAAAAAGCTCTAGTAGAGACACATGTTCCTACTAACTTAGAGACAGAAAGGTTTCAACATATGGTAGGTCTTCTTGTAGCACCTCATTGTCTTTCATTTTTTGATCAAAATGACATGTCTATAACCCATCCTCAAAATCTACCATTGCATATAGAGGTCTTAATCAAAAGGCATAGAGCCAAAAGAGCTCTCATTGCTGGAGGGGCTGGTCTCAACATTTTCACATTAAGTCTTGTCAAATCCTTAGGTCTATTTGAGTCTTGCATTGACCCTACAAAGAAAATCACCATTAAAGCTTATGATGAAGCTGAAAGAGCTTCTAAGGGCATGATTGTATTGCCCATCCAAGTGGGACCTGTCAAGAAGGACACCAATTGCCAAGTGCTAGATATGAAATTAACTTATAATATTTTGTTGGGTAGACCATGGATTCACAAGATGCAAGCAGTCCCATCCACGTACCACCAATGCATAAAATTTCCGTACATGGGTGAAGAAATCATAGTTGGAGGAGACTCTAACCCATTCCAATATTGCAATGCACTCAAACCTCCTCATGAGTTATACATTCCACATAACCAGGAAGGAATTATTCAAGAAACCAAAATTGAAGATGTTAAAATGAAGGAACTAACAATAAATGTTATTCCACACCCTCCTCAAACTAGCTCAATGACATCAACTAAGGGAAAGGAAAAAGTGAGCTACGAGGGCCCAAATGCAACGAAAAGTTCATACATAGCACCTAAATTGGAAATAGTAATCTATAAACCTACCAAAGAAGAAAAGGAAAAAGCCAAGAAAGATCGTTACTAACACATGAGTGAAATGATGAAAAACTTTGAAAAACAATGCAAGATTAGTTCAAAAGGGATAGGGGAATATTCTGTTTCTCTATTTGACATGCCCAAATCTCCAAAATCACATGGTAAACCATCAAAAGAACATAAGTATAATTCCTATTTTGTAAGGGAAGATAACAAAGCAGCACGGGATAAGGAAGAAGATGGCATCCTTCAATGGCTTAACCATGATGAGGAAGATACTTCTAATACTCCCATGGAAAGAATTCAGCATGTAAAGATACAAACTGAGCAATATGGAAAAGGCTTTGATATAATGCAAAAGATGGGATACAAGGGAAGAGGACCCTTAGGACAAAGAAATAGGGGATTATTGGAACCTATTGAACCTATTTGGAGGGCAAGTCATGAAAAATCTGGAGTAGGTTTTTAATGCAAAGGAGAAAGTTCAAGCCCAATGCAAGATTTTTATCCTCACATAAATACCTAAGAATCCGAAGGAGATAGTGATGAGTCTCGGGATTATGAATGGGATACTTTATCGGATGAATCATGTCATGACAAGGAAGTGATTGCTATACATACTTATGCAAAAATTCCAAGGCAAGAAGCTCAAATTAGTGAAGAACCTCCTATTCAAAGGCCTAATATCGAGCAAGTACCTACCAATGGAGCATGGATAGAAACATTTTAGATACCTTCAAAGGAGGGAGATTCAAACATTAGTTTTAACCCACTTGTGGCTTTTCCCATGTTGTTTCCCGTAGAGGTTGATGAGGACTTGAGTGAAGGGGACTTTGACCCTTCTTCCATGGATCATCTTGAGGAAGCACACGTCATAGATCTAAATGATACAATGTACGAACCCTCAAATGAAGTCATGTCCATAATGCCTATTGATGACATTTTACCCAATGAACCCTTACTTTTGATAAATCTGCACCTCATTGATTGGGACCAAACCGAACCAAATGACCTACTTTACTTTCCCAATGACCAAGCAATGAATCACTACCTTAATGCGGTTAAACCCTCTTTCACCAATGAATTCAATACGGACATAATGACAGCAACAGGGGTTCAATCTCTTAGTCAAAAGAAAAAAATTTAAAAAAATAGTAAAAAAATGAAAAGTTCTATTGGTGAAAACCCAATTGTGGCACCATTAGAACAAAAAAAAATAAAATTAAAAGATGTTTCTTTTGGTGAAAACCCAATTGTGGCACCAAAGGAAGAGAGATTGGACACTTTGCCCGAACATGAAGAGGAAAGGTCACCTATACTCATAGAGCCAACAAAAAAGGTCAATATTGGGACAGAATTAGATCCAAAGTTCATACACTTGGCAGCATCACTCACACCTCTAGAAAGAGAAGACTTCATAAAATTCTTCCAAGAACAACAAGTAAACTTTGCATGGTCATATGCTGACATGCCCGGATTAGATCCTGAATTTATAATGTATCATCTGAATGTTCGACCAGGGGTTAAACCCGTTAAGCAAAAGTTGAGAAAAATGCACCCCCACATAGCTCTTTTGGTCAAGGCAGAATTGGAAAAATAGTTGAAAGTAGGGTTCATAAGAGCAATAGCACATGTCGAATGGATCTCCAACATTGTACCAGTCATAAAGCATGATAAATCCATTCGTGTGTGTATGAATTTTAGAGATCTAAATCTTGCTTGCCCCAAAGATGATTTCCCACTTTCGAGCATAGATGCCATAGTGGATTTGATGGTAGGACACTCAATGTACTCATTAATGGATGGCTTTTGCAGGTATAATCAGATCAAAATTGCACCTGAAGACTAAGAAAAGATAGCATTTACTTGCCCTTGGGGTACTTTTTGTTGGAATGTCATGCCCTTCGGTCTTAAAAATGCCAGAGCCACATATCAAAGGGCCATGACAACTATCTTCCATGACATGATGCACACATTTTTAGAAGACTATGTGGATGATATATTGGCAAAATCCCACAAAAGAGAAGAACACCTCCACATTTTGAAAAAGATATTTGTTAGGTTGGAGCAATTCAAGGTCAGATTAAACCCAAAGAAATGTGCCTTCGGAGTACAATCTGACAAGTTACTAGGTTATATAGTTTTCACCAAAGGGATTGAAGTGGATCCTGAGAAAGTACAAGCTATAATGGACATGGAGATACCTAAGAATATTAGCCAAATGTGATCCTTGCAGGGAAAAATCCAATCCATATGAAGGTTTATCTCCCAATTGGCTGAAAAATGTCATTCTTTCACCAGGTTGCTACATAAGGATACTATATTTATATGGGATGCTGAATGTGATCAAGCTTTCACATTGCTGAAGACTTATTTGATAAATCTGCCCATTCTCATGTCACCAGTCAAGGGCAAAGCATTACTTCTCTACATATCTGGTACGAAAAGATCCTTAGGGGTACTTTTGGCGCAAGAGGATGAGCAAGGAAAGGAAAGAGCTATCTACTATTTGAGTAGAACATTGATAAAATATGAGCTTAATTACACATTTATGGAAAGAGCTTTTCTAGCAGTGGTGTTTGAATCTCAAAAGTTGAGACATTATATGTTGATGCATAAGGTCAAGTTGATTGCCAAGATAGACCCTCTCAAATATTTGTTAAGTAAAATAGCCTTGACAGGTAGAATAGTTAAATGGGTGATGATATTGAGTGAATTCGACATCGAATATGTTGATAGAAAGGCAATCAAAGGACAAGTGATAGCAGATCATTTAGCTGAAAATCCCATGACTTCTACACAAACTATTCAAGTGGAATTTCTGGATTCTGCCATTAGCAACATAGAGGCAAAAACGTGGAAGTTATACTTTGATGGATCCTATACTCAAGGAGGTTTCGGGGCCAGCATATTATTGGTGACTCCTCAAGGTTACACCATTCCCAAATCCTACAAGCTTATGTTTCCATGTACAAATAATATAGTATAATATGAAGCACTAGTCATAGGCATCAAAATGGCCTTAGAATGGAATATAAAAGAGCTAAAAATTTATGGAGATTCTCAACTCATCATTAATCAAATCAACAATGAATATAACACTAAGGATGAAAATTTGATGCCTTATTAGACTATGATTGATGGATGGAAGAAATACTTTGCATTGATCACCTTTGAATAGATTCCTAGAGAGAAAAATAGAGCAGCTGATGCCATGGCTACCTTGGCTTCTTTGTTACAAAAACTAGATCAAAATGAGAAGTATGAGTTCTTGGTGGAAGAGTTGGTAAAATCAGCATTTGACCTCCCTGAAACCCAAATTGTTTCCCTCTTACATGGACATGAATCCCCTTGGTATGGACCTATATATACCTACCTTAAAGACCAAGTGCTACCCTTAGACCAAACCCGTGCTCAAAAATGCAATTTCATACGCCAAGCCTCCCGTTACTTAATCCTTTCTGAAACATTGTATCGTAAGGGTCTAGACAAGACGTTGCTTAGGTGTTTAGAGGAAGAAGAGTCTAAGTTAGCTTTACGAGAGGTTCACGAAGGCATTTGCGGGTCGCACTCAAGCGGGTTAAATCTAGCTAAGAAAATCCTTCGCTTAAGGTATTTTTGGAAGACATTGGAAAAGGATGCTTGCCACTTTGTGAAGATATGCAACAAATGCCAATATCATGGCGATATGATACATGCACCGGCACAAGCATTACATCCATTTGTTACACCATGGCCTTTCTATCAATGGGGGTTTGATTTAATTAGTGTCATAAATCCACCTTCTTCAAATGGGCACAAACATATCATAACCGCAACAGAATATTTCACCAAGTGGGTTGAAGTGATTCCATTGATAATGGCAATAGGAAAGCAAATTTCCATGTTTATCTTGAATCATATCATTTGCCGATATGGTATTCCTCATGCCATAATAACAGATAATGGAAAATAATTCAAGAATAAGGATGTTGATGAACTATGTGCTACATTTCATATCACTCACCATTCATCACCAATTTATTACCCTCAGGGAAATGGCAAGCCGAAGCCACAAATAAGAATATATTAAAGATCTTGAAAAGGTCGGTCAACAAATCAGGAAGGGATTGGCATATGCAAATTAATCCAACATTATGGGCCTATAGAACCAGCATAAGAACACCCACTGGAGCCACGCCATTCTCACTAGTCTATGGGACTAAAGCAATTCTACCATTAGAGGTTGAAATCCTGTCTTTACGAGTGTCATTACAAGGATTGATCACAAATGAAGACTATAGGGTTGCTAGACTTCAACAATTGGAGTTACTTGAAGAACATCAAACACAAGCTTATGAGCACCTGAAAGTGTACCAAAATAGAATCTCAAGGAACTATAATAAACATATCAAACCAAGAATTTTTCAAGTAGGAGACTTGGTGTTGAGAGAGAATCCAAAGAATCAGGTTGAGAGGGAAAAGAAAGGCAAATGGGAGGCTAATTGGCTAGGCCCATTTATCATAATATCTTCATTTGGCACAGGAACCTATAAATTATCAAATTGTGACGGAGAGGAACTTCAAGAACCTATTAATAGTATTCATCTTAAAAGGTTCTATACATGAGGTAGATGAAAGAGTATAAAGAGTATCAGATGAGAGAGCATCCTATTTTATTGTACATAGTTCAAAAGAGATCTTGAAAACACCAAAAACATTTGAAAAGCACAAAAGGATAAAAACATTGAGAAAATTGAGCATGAAGAAAGGAAAAACATCCAAAATGATGTTGTCTTGGTGAAAACCTAGTAAATAGGCGCCTTGATGATAAAAAAAAAATGAAAAAAATGAAAAATACAAAAAAATTGAAAAAGAAGAAAGTGCCCTGGTGAAGACCTAGTAAATAGGCACCTTGGTAGCAAAAAAAAGAGAGAAAAAGCTTGCAAAATTTTTTTTTTAAAAAGATGAAGCTTGATCCATCCAAAGGGTGAAAACTTGGTAAACAAGCACCTTTGGTTCCCTTTAGTTGGTCTTTCCTAGGTTGCATTTGTACATAATGCATCTCATCATCCCATTTGTCCAAACCTTCATTGCATCCGTCATTTGTACATAGTCCTAATAAAGCTTTGTAGCTTCATCATTTGCATTGCCCAAAGTTGTCAAAATGGGTATATTCAAACACTTGGGGGCAACAAAGAGCATATCAAAAAGTTGGTACATAAAAAGGATTCAAACAAATAACATTCAGTCAGAGTCAAACAGAGAGAGAGCGAGATCCGAATTTCAGAAGAAAGAAGCATATTTTCATGAACCTTTGATAGATGTCATTGTTCATAAACCAAGAAATTGATTACCACAACAAAATTCTCTAGCCTTAATTGACTTTATTATTTGGGATTAAATAAAAATCAAACATCATTAATGATCAAGGTACTTGGAAATACTATTTGAAAATCAAGAAACAATGCAAAACACTTGAAAGATTCTTTTGAAAGTTGGTTAAAAATCTCTTTGCTTATATCGATTGATTTATATCAAGTCTCTTTAGCTAATTGATGGTATTGGCAATGATAGAGATATGATATTTTATTGCCTTTGAGTGACTTTTTGGAGGAAGATTCATCACCTTATAAGAATTTTTCTAATGACATGGTCATCAAAGAACCATCGAGGACTATCTCATAAGCGGATGGATTAACCTTTGTTTGTTTATGCAAACAGATCCCTTGGCTATTTAGATTTTCTATATCTTAATACCAAAAATCCACTTGCAACATTGAATCCATTGACACCGGTATTCAGACTCCCATAGTTTGGTCATCCAACTAGTGAGGGTTGTACTTGGTCCAACAATGAGGTTACCAAAATGAGATTAAAAAAAAAGTGGTATTCATATCATCATGCCAGTGGGCAGTGGTGATTGTATTGATTTTCTGGTCCCAAAATGCTCAATGATGAAAATTTATCCTCAGGGCATTTATTTGCTAAAAGCTGGTGACACTTAGGTTGCATTGCAAGGCATATTAGATTCATTGCATTATCTGGTTAGATTCATTGTATTATCTTGTTAGATTAATTGCATTGTCCTCTTTGATCAAATGCATGTGTTTATGGTTACTTTTCCAAGGGAATGAGGGGGTACATTAATAATCTTGGGTAGTTAAAACATTTACGCAAAAGGGGTTCAATAATAATGTTTGTTCTTGATAAAACACAATAAAGAAAATGAGATTATCTTTTGCATACACACATTGAGCATTATTCATTACCCACATTTACAACAAAAAATCATCCATACATCATGTGCACTCATATAGTTAAGGATACAATGGCATACATTGAAAAATCAACAAAACATAGGAACATACATGTGCATTTCCATTAAACATCTTACATCCATACATGAACAACAGAAGAGCATCACCAAATTCATACATCTTTGCATACATCTATATATATCATAAAATAAGATACTGCATTCATAGCATGAATCCAAGTAAATGCATAAATCAAACATCATATAGCTGCATAAAAGATAATCTTATAATTAAACTCATCAAAGAGAATCAAGAAGTATATCAACATATATCATCATCAAAAAGGAGGATCCCATACATCAAATATGTCAAGGTATCATCAAAATGATCTATCAAATGTTTCGATAAATGAGAATAACATAAAGGATGGACCAACAACACTGAGTAAATTTGTCATCATATCGCTCAAGAGCTTGTAGCACCAGATCCATCTGGCCCTCTACTATCCTATGGGGGAGGAGCCTGTGATGTACCCACTCCATCCTACCTCTGAAAAACCATGACAGATACAAGCTATTGTAATAAAGAGGCAACCTGGTCCAATCGACCCACAACAGTGGATATCTCTATCCTCATAGACTGTAAACCTCTCTCTAATCCATCCATGTGATCACCCTGTGCACCCTGTGGTTGTGGAGCTAGTGGAGGCATCTATGGAGCCCCATCATCCTGTTGTGTGTCATCCTGTTGTGCATCATCCTGCTGTGCCTGATCTTGATGAGCTGCATCACCATCAGGCTGTGCTAAGGCCACTCTCTATAACTGTACCAAGGGATCTAATCTCCTAGGAATCTACCTAGCTGCATCAATCTGTGCATGTCTTTAAGCTCTTCTATCCTATCTATCTACTCTAGGTCGTCTAATAGCTGCATCATCCTGTGCTCTATCCTATCTATCATGACCTAGATCTCATCTCACCTAATCTCCCCCTGTAGAAACCCAAGGATGTCTATGTCCTCGACCTCTCCGATGTCTACCACCCCTCTCACCATCATGACATCCAGGAATAGGCTCAGCCAGATCAGTAAACCGAGGAAACCTGTGATGAGACCACCAATCTGCATACTCATGTGACATCCCAGCATCAGCCATACTAGGAAGTATCTCCCATCTACAAATAGTCATACCCGCAATCTGACCTAATGCAAACTGATAATCAATACATGGACCCCATAGAGAGATCTCTGCCTATACTCGAGCATATAATGCATTGCCCTAAGGCATATCCTGAATCTGCCCATACTGTCTCAAAACTCTGCCAAAGCAGAAGTGCTCAATAGAGGTAGGAGTGCACCCAATCATCCAGTGAGGGGAAAACATATATGGTAACTCATCACCATCCTCTCTCCAATGATCACAACTGAGATAAGGACACCATATAACCTGATCCAGATCATCAATCTGACGTCACTAGTAATCCAAATGACCCATATGATGCTGTATGACCATGCCTGTATATAAGAAAGTGTAGGGATATCCCTGAGGTTGAACTCTATCAAAAATAGGCCTAGTAATGGGAAGATGTTCCCATATCCACAACTACAGAACAATAACACCAGTTGACAATGATGCACTACCTTGATAAACTACCTCATGTAAATCATGATACAACTGTGCCAAGATGCAGGAACCCCAATCAAACCATCGAGGATAAGCAAGTAAATCCTCTATAATCTAGCCCCAACTGACTGAAAAATTGTGACCTCACCGGTCGGGAAGAAGTAGACCGCCAATCAATGCACCCAAAACTACTGGTAATGTGGGAAAAGAGGAAAACTGAGGCCATGTAATAGTATCCCCATCTCCAATAGTGTTGTCCCCAAATACTCATCAGTAGACAGAGGAATCATATGCAAAGTCATAGTAGACCAACTCACCCCTGCAAGGAATCCGCAATAATCGATACACGTCCTCTGGTGTGATCGTCATCTCTCTGTATGGCAAGTGGAATGTGTTGTGGTCAGAGTGCCATCGCTCTGCCACTGCAGTCAATAATCCATGGTTTAGCTGGAACCATGGGAGATCAAGGAGGAAACTCAAACCACATCTCTCGATAACTCAGAACTCAGCTGCTGTGAGTCTCTGACCTAAGTCAATAACCCATGATGCAACTAAGCAGATGTATAAAGTAGGATAATGATCCTGTTGGAAAGGTAAAGGAATAATATCAGTACATTGTACCAAGGAATTATCTCAAGTCAATCAAAAGTATCAAGTAATCACACTAAAGTATCATTGTTCGTTTCTCTGTATCCTGAGAACGAAGTGACAGTCTCAAATCATATTGGTTTTCACACTAATTGATTTATCCTATCAGTTAATATTCAAATCAGATTGACAAATCATATTTTAAAGTACTACTATCTTGATATCCAAACCATTGTTTTGTTGACAATCATAGACCTACACTAATTATCTGACTTTCTCATCAGGGGGTTATCAAATTGTTCATCAGATACGATCAACACATATGTAAAAAGTATGGAAATGTTGCAAAAAATACATTAGGCATGATTTTTATGCTATAAGGTGACATTTTAACCTAGGCGTGACTTAATTTGGCCCTAAGCAACCTTATTATTCTACTAGGCGACAAATTTTCTATACGTGACAGTGAATTTGACACCGCGAGAGAGAGTTTTCCTTAGGCGAGAGTTAAATGGTTAGGTTTCATGTAGGCGATAACCTATTCGAAAATGGGTATTTTTCCCTAGGGCAAGGTGACAGTTTTATCCTGCCAGGCGAGACTTAACTGTCTTGTAGGCGAGAGAATATTACGTGGAGGCGATAATAAAAACTACGGAAGCAATAGTAAAAGACCCTAGGTGACAATCAATTCTGTCCTAGGCATGATTTCTTGAATGCAAAGCAACGATGAAACATGAAATTGCAATAAATGCTTAATAACTGATCAATAAATGCAAAATCAAAGTTTGTAATGACTTACTAGAGGTGCATAATCAGGCAGTCTCACATATCTCCAGCATCTCTCGAATCTATGCTCTCGAATCGGCACAACCATCTCGAAATTGCTAGAGAATCAGAGAAAAATCACCAAGGGTAAAAAGTAAAAATGAATGGTAAAAGAAGATTATTAACCTATTTAAGGTATTTTTGACCTAATTTTGAACTTGAAATTAGCCATTGACTTCTCTTAGCATATCAAATCAAACTAGGGCATAATCATACATCGTGGGATATCATCAATAGTCAGAAACTAAAACATATTTGCTATATCAAACGTCAATAATCATTTTCAAATCACACAATTCATATATTTTAATTTTTGAGGGGGCAATAAGGGTATCAAATCAAAGTCACAATCATACATCATGAAATCAGTGGGGCATCATAAAATTTTTTGTATCAAGGGGCAGCAATCAATCACATAGGGAATCGCAATCAGGACATAAGGGAATCTTTGAATGGGTGTTCTTCGCACATCAACTCAAAGAGGGGCATTTGTAGACACAGAAAATTGGCCAAAGGTGCATCAAATCATCAAAATAGCATGAAAAATCAATAAATGGGACAAATGAAATTCAAATCAAAGGAAAATTCAATTAAATGATTAAATGAAGCTTGAAAAGGGGAAAAACACTACGAAATTGATTAAATACAATTAATGACATAGTTGTTGAAAGAAAAAATCAAAATGAACCTCTTACCCTTCATGGCTAAATTTAATTACTTTAATTAATTAATAAATTATAATTTCCCTCAACAAAGCAAATTGGAGACAAAATGGACACAAATCACTCACTTTTGTTGAAATGGTCCAGCCTTTTGAAACCATTTAAATGATTGCCCCCTCCTTGTCCCCCCATTTATGGACAAAGCAAAGCCAATTGACCTTACCCAAGCATAACCATGATCAACTCACTCTACCCCCTACCCTTGAGAAATTACTATAAGTATGAAGCATTTTGGAGAGCATTTCAAAAAAAATCTTGGAAGTCAATTGAAAAACATTGTTACTATAGTCAATTGAGATCATTTCTAAGAGCAATTGAAGCATTTGAGCATTTAGAGTTATCATTTTAGCATTTTATCATTGCATGGTTATCAATGGAGCTAGATTAAGCATGAATTCATCATAGAATAAGCATTTAGAAGCATCATACCAGCATTATTCTCATTTTAGAGGTGTTACTAGTGAGGATTTGCAGCTGAGAGCTCACTTGCCACTTCTTTCTAGAGATCCATGAGATGTTATAGATTGTAGTTGCATTTTAGAGTAAATTTCCTTTGTATTTAGCCTAAATTGTTGCTACTTGATCTTAATTTCATGAAGGTGAATAATATCATCACACAAAATAAAGTTTGATTAAATAATTGATTAACCCATAAATTAGTTGTTTTAATTCAAAAATTAGTTAAGTTGATATTTCATTTGAATTATTAAATTAATTCATAATTATCCATCCACATTCAAAAAAATAGTTAAACTTTAAATCAACAAATCAATTCAATTTGTTATCTTTCTTAACACAACATCTATTTCGAGTTAAAAAGTGATCTAAACTTCTGATTTGAGTTAAAAAGGTGATTTTCCATGATTTTGTGAGTTAACTAATTCTGATTTCCTGATAACTCAAAAATCAATCTGATTTAATCAGGGAGAGACTTTTGGCTTTCCATAAGCTTTCAAAAATCTTGGATTTCTATATAAATGAGGCTCAGCACTTCACAAAAGATCCTTCGCTTCTTGCATCCTTCAACTACGGTTTCAATTACCTGGAGATCAAGCTCTTGCAAACAGGCGATTGTGAGATTTTTGCAATTCATTGTTTTCAATCCATTTTTCATAGCATTTCACATCATTGATAGATTAAATTGCATTCATTTTCAATTTGAGATCAGTTTTCATCATATTGCATAGAAAATACAAAAATATAGATTAACCTGCATCCATATTTACATTTCTTTCATCATTTCAAATCCTTCGTTTAGGTATTTCATTGTCATTGGTCTCGGTCATAATCTAAGAATATCAAACTCATACCTACTAGAAGGTGGTAAATCACCTGGTTAGCATTGTTTACTTCATTTGCAGATTTCTTAATTTGCTAACCTCTAATATTTTACTGAAGTGTTGTGTCCATAGCTAGGTACAAAATTCACATGCATAAGATAAAGTTGTTGCAAAGGAAGTTAGATTGGAGTACATATGCACAAAAGTGTAGATATAAGATAGTTTAACAAAGTCTTTACCAAAAGAGACCTTTGAGTATCTCAGAGGTATGCTTGGGATGTTGACCTTACCTTGTGTCAACTAAATGATGTAGGAATACATCAATCCAGTAGCTATCAAAATATTATTATTCACATAGACTGGATGCTTAGTACTACTCCACAAGGGGATTTTTTGCAATGGTCAAGGATAAGTTCAAGAGCTTCATGGGTTAGTTGTAGGAAGATTTAGAGAGCAGAGCACCTTGTATAATACATATTTGAATATTTAAAAAATCTACATCATAAGAATTTCTTGGAGAGAGAGTTATGTGAGATGTTAATAGAGTTTGAATTTTTTGTCATCCTTTTTCAGTGATGTAAAAGTGGGAGAGAATCATGTCAAAAACCTCAAACTATCTTAGGGGGAGTTTTTCTAATGTTATTGAGAAGGTTGCATTCACATGGCTACTTTTAGATTGATGATTTTTTACACATATGTTACCATCAATTCCAAAGGGGGAGATTTTTAAATGGAATTTTTTTATTTAGGTTTTTGAAATTCATGTCTTGTGAATGATGTCAACATATGTGAATGGGTTAAAATTGGAGCCTTAACAATGCACCTAATATTCAACACTATTCATTTGTAATTGTAGTTTTGAATTGGAATAGCATAAGTAAATCTGGAAATACTTGAAAATTAATTAGGTCAAGATACATACCTCATTATGAAATTGATTTAGAAATACCTATTTTTTGAAGCTTGTGTGGAGTTTCAGAAGATTCTGCAACCAGATCTGGGACCAGGAAGTCATGACAAAGAAAACCCAGAAAACTTTCATCTTTCTAGCAACAGGTAGTCTTTGACCCTCATAAAAGGAAAAGGCTAAATTTTTATTCTGAAGGTCAATTTTGACCTTGTTCGCAGATCTCGAAAGTTCAGCGAAAAGGGTACTCAAATTTGTCCTCTAATTCCCGAAACAACAACTGTAGATATTTGAAAAGGGGAGATTTTGGGGTGGCTATATAGGGTTTTGCCTTAGTCAAACCCCCATTTTGGTGATCTCCACCTCCACGAATAGCCAATTGAAATAGAATGTGTATGTGTATGTATTGAAAGTTTTATGCCAAGATCTAATCCTCTAGATCAAAACCCTAGCATGAATATGTATGAAACCACAATGCATAGATTTGAATGAGATAGAAAAGCATACCAAGCCCCCAAGGCTAAAGTACATCTACCCAACTCATAATTTGTAATTGCTACTCCATGATTGTATCTTTGAATGCTTGAAACTTGGTAATGATGGATCAAGGAAGAAATGATCTCTCTTGCTCCAAGTATGTGTTCGCAATGGTGTGTTCACAAAGATGCTTGATATCAACAATGGCTTGATCTTCTATGTCATCCTCTTGCAATCTTGCATCTTCACTTCACCATTCCTTTCTTTCTTGAATCTCCTTTCCATAGGATTACTTGTGTGAAATCACTTGGTGAAAATGAATGCAAATGAGAGTCTTTATATAGAGGTTTCAAGGTGAGGCTCCTAGAGCAATGTGAGGACCCATAATTCAAATTTCACCTTGAATTATGGTCCAATCACAATAACCAACTAAGGAGGGAAAAAAATTTAATGAATTTTGAATTAAAACCTTTTCACACTTGGATTCGAGGACCTGACATTGATTTCGGGGCCCATCGGGACCAAATCTGAAAAAGGGGCACAAATTCTGAAGGAGGTCAAAGATGACCTCATCTCTGACCTAGGTTAGGGATGACCTCAACTTTGACCTAGGTTAGGGTTGTTCTTAACTTTTACCTAGGTTAGGGTTGACCTTGACTTTGACTTAGTGGGCCCAGATCTAGTCAGAATCAGGACAGGAGGTCCCGGGGATGCCCGAAGACCTAGAAATGATGCCAGGATGGGATAGAATGCTAGGGAGAGGCATAAAATCCTATGATGACTATGATGAAGGCTAGGAGGACCTATTTCTAAGTTTGACCCAGAAAATAACTCCATGGAAGAGGGAAATTAAGGAGAATCCTCGGGATCGTAACCCTAATTTCACCTAGAATGAAAAAATTAAGTGCAGAATGCATCCTAAATGCAAGTCTATCATGATAAATGTACTAAAAGAGGGTGCTAAACCTATCAAGATGAAAGTGCTTCCATTTTAATATGATACATTTATCCCCCACTTTAGCTTAGATATGACACTACGTGAATATGTAAGCTAAAGTAAGAAAACATTATATTAAATAAAAAGGATATAGCCAAGTCCTTGAAGTAAAGATCCTATAGAAAACTGTTAGAACCTACAACACACAAGGTTAATTAAAATCCATAAATCACCTAAGGCTTACTATATGAAAATTTGAGAAGTGTATAGATCCCGTTATGCCCCCCCTGTTTCGGCTATCTACTTTGGTAGGGTGAAACAGGGTGATAAGAAAAACTCTATATATTGGATATGTAGTGTGTTGAAAAAGTCCTTTCCAAAACAAATGAGAAGGATTCCTAACCTTTCTAAACTAGTTCAAGGAGTTAGGTATCTAAATCATGATTCCAACACCGCTGACAGTGCTAAAAACGGAGTTACCGAACTCAAGTTATGATGAAAAGAGTGGATGTACATCTAAATGCATAAGAAGGGAAATTTGAGTTTACCTTAAGGAAACCCTAAAAGAAACCCTAATTTGAACTTATAAATAGGGAAAAGAGAGAAATACTTACTCATTCTTACCATTTGTAGATTTGAAATGAGGAAGCAAAATGCCAAGAAGAGAGTAACTTCGAGCGACACGCCTGGAGATTCTGAGACACAACCTAGCTACCGGACGGTCACTACCAGAGGTGAGTTTGTTATTTTCTACCTTTGTACCTTCCAAATTCCTATTTTTTATAGGAAATGTCAACTTTACCCCTCTTAGGTCGACCCCCACCCATCTAGGTCAACATCGACCCATCTAGGTCAACTTTGACCCATGAAAGTCAACATTGACCAGAGGGTTTTTGCTAGTTTCTAGGATGAGGTTGACCTTGACCCAAAAAGGTCAACCCTGACCTAAAAAAGTTGACATTGACCTAGTAAGGCCATCTTTGACCTAACTAAGGTCAACTTTAACCTAGTTTAGTTAGAGACATCCCTTTGGAGAGTTGCTAGTCATGGTCAGAGAGAGATTGTCCGAGCTTGATGATGAGGAGATACAGTTACTGAAGGATGTGGGACTATACTGGGTATTAGTCCTTCCATAGATCAGACTATACCAAGCCATGCTATCAGCTCTGATAGAGAGTTGGTATGAGGATACATGCTCCTTCCATCTTCCCTCTAGTGAGATCATAGTAACATTAGAGGATGTCTACAAGATCATGCAGCTTCCAGTCTGAGGTGAGACCATCAGACCTAGAGCATAGTGTGCTTGTGAGGAGATCCGTGCAAACATAGAGTATTGTACAAGATAGCTTCCATAGATGCAGACCCAGTCAGATCATGTCCTATTATCATCCATACTGTCAGGCCCTACACCTTTAGTATGGAAGGTGATGCTTTGCATAGTAGCCTTGGTTGTGTTACCCAACTCAAAGGGTACTATATTTTGTTCACCTCTGACACATCCCATACAGAGGATGGAGAGAGATAGGACCATGTTCTCATGGGGTCACAGCATGCTAGCTTAGCTATACCATGAGCTAGGTCAGCTAGCGAGGTATCAGCGGGAGATTCTGTCGATATGCATGCTCTTGCAGATTTGGATGTTTGAGCATTTCATATGTACACATCCATAGGGAGTTACAGTGATGGTAGATGCAAGCACAATGAGAGCCTTTGCATATCCTTTGAGATATATTTGGCAATTTGGAGATATGCTCTACTAGAGAGTACATCTAGATCACATTGTGAGCACTGATGTGATATGGAGACCCTACTACCAGATGACAGAGTGGCTTGATACACAATTCTAGATGAGACATTCATAGTAGCATAAGCTGCTAGAGGGTCATCAGAGTCATATAGTGATGCCCTACTATTATGATTGGGTGATGAGGTAGTTCGGCCTATTATAGAGAGTCCCTAAAGTAGTACCTCGCTATGTACATCTGATGAGATACTATCAGAGACCTAGTGCCATATGCTGACCATCGATAGCAGACATAGAGGATAGCAATGCAAAGGAGACAGAGGACATAGAGGTACCATCAGATGTGACCTATTCAGGCATGAGCTGAGATTACATCAGGTATTAGAGTTTGCAGGGGATGTATCCTATCTTTCCTAAGGATTATCCCATAGGTGATCCAGGCTTTATAGAGGGGACACACCGAGATACTAGAGCCACAAAGGAGGATGAGGATATTAGAGATGAGGAGGAGCACATCTTTGAGGGAGATCCCATGGAGGAGGAGAGAGTAGATAGAGAAAAGGAGAGAGTGGAGGATAGAGCCAAGGACATGCCCCTAGCTAGTGATACTAGTGTAGATATACCTATTACTCGAGCATCACCACTAAGACCATGACAGCCCCCACGGCCCCACATAGAGACACCACCATTGAGCCTAGATATAGCAAGTGTGGAGAGAGTATTCACTCCATGCCCCCACCATCTAGACACTTTAGTGATGTCTAGGAGGGAGACCCGGGTATGAAACATGAAATTTGATTGAATATGTGATTTGATTTGAGATAAACAAGTCACTAGACTGATAAAAGTTTTCTTTCTACAGCTAGAGTAGTGGAGTGGAGGAGCTTTATATCTGAGATTCTCAAGGATAAAATTATATCCTACTGACTACCAGCTGACGAGTGAGAGTCTTCCATCGGTCACAAAGATCCCCAAAAAGCATGCCGACATCTTTGCATGCATCTAGCGAGAGCTGAGATTGTGTAGAGAAAGAGAGGAGAAGTTGATGGCAGAGGTATAGAGTCTTCGAGGATGTTCACATGGTATGAGTATATCTAGGAGCCATACACAAACAAACAAATCTTCATCTTCCCATCACAGAGTCGAGAGATCCGGGAGCCATCGGCCATCAAAGCGACGTAGTGATAGACATAGTGATAGATAGGGCCATTGGCCACATATGTATCAAAAATTTTGAAAAACTCTTTTTGATGAATGAAAAACTTTCTCTACTTATTAGTTCTATGTTTGATTACTATGCTTTCATCAATATAAAACTTAATAGAAAGAACGAAAGAAAGAAAGTGCATAAATATATTCAATATGTAATTTTTCTAAAACTAGATAACCTATAAAATAAATCTTTATAAGGAATACATAAATGCACATGGAACAAATGAAATTAAGGATAATAACGTTTAAGATGCATAATATTAATGGTTTCCTTAAAAGAAACACCATCCATATCAATAAGTTTATAAGCACCTGAACCAAAGTCTTCAGTGACAACAAAAGGTCCAAGCCAATTAGGGCTAAATTTTCCTTTTTCGCCCGGTAAAGCATTCACATTTTGTTGGTTCTCATAAAGGACTAAATCACCAACTGCAAATGTTCATTCAATTACCTTATGATTGTATTATTTTTGAAGAGATTTATGATAAGCTTTTATATGTTCAAATGCATGTATTCGTTGTTCATGCAACATTTCTAGCTCTTGTAAGCGTTGTTCACGAAAAGTATCTTTATCAATTAACCCATGAAATGAAACACATAAAGAAGGTATTTCCAATTCCAAAGGCATAATAGCATCAGTACCATAGACAAGGTTTTAAGGAGAAGTACCTGTGGCAGTATGAACACTAGTCCTATAGGCCCATAAAGCATAATTCAGTTGAGTATGCCAATCTTTCACATGCTTACTAACTATTTTTCTCAAGATTGGTTCAATAATTTTATTTGATGCTACAACTTGTCCATTAGATTGAGGATAGTAGGGAGTTGAAAATCTATGTTGAATCCTATATTTGTCCAAGAATTTTGTGACTTCTTTATTTTTAAAAGAGGTTCCATTATCCAAAATTATCATCAAAGGAATACCAAATCTTTTTATGATATTATTAAGGATGAAATAAAAAATAACATCTGCCATTGTTGAATGAAGAGGGACAGCTTCAACCCACTTTGTTAAATAATTCGTAGCAGTGAGAATGTAAGTATGTCCTTGAGAAGAAGTCGGTGATATTTTTCCAATAAGGTCAAAACCCCAAACACTAAAAGACCATGGAGAAACCTGATTTCAAAGCTCACGAGTAGGAGCATGAATCAAATTACTATGTTGTTGACATTGAGGACATTTCTTAACAAACATGAAAGAATCATGTTCCATTGTTTGCCAATAATATCCCATTCAAAGAAATTTATTAACCAGGAATTTTCCACTGAAATGTCCTCCACAAGAACCAGAATGAGCTTATGCTAAAGCTATAGGAATTTCAGTTCTATTGAGACATCTTAATAATAATCCTTCATAAGAGCGTTTGTAAAGCTTATCTCCTAAAATGATGTAATGTGTTGCAAGTTTTTTAATACGATTATGCGTGTTCTTTGTTGTTGATTTAGGAAAAGTACCATCCTTTAAAAAATGAAAAATATGTGAATACCATTCATCCGAATGCAAATTGAAATAGTCAAAAGTAATATTGTCACAAATGGCACGGTATTTAAGAGTTTGTATAGTAAATTGAAATTTTTCAGCATTGTTCTCAAGACAAACCAAGGAAGTTGCGCTTTCCATGGCATTTGCATGTCGATTATCCTTCATAGGTAAAGTCTAAATCATATAAGAGGAGAATTATGACAGCCCATCAAGAGCTAAATCTCTATATTGTGTCATTTTAGCATTTTTAGTTTGATATCCTCCTTTAATTTGTTCAACAATTAGTTGTGAATCGCCATATATTTGTAAATGTTTGATATTGAGGGATGAAGCTGCTCGTAGTCCAGCTATAAGAGCTTCATACTCTACAATGTTATTAGTAGAAGGAAAGGTTAATTTATATGATAAAGGGATGGGTTTTTTCATAGGCAGAATCAAGATGATACCTACACCAGAACCTGTCTTACTATTAGACCCATCAAAATATAATTCCCAAATATCATCCTATTGAATAGCTAGGATATTATCATTAGGAAATTCTATTGAAGTAGAACATTTATCTAAGTGAGGACAAGGGGCTTCATCTAGATAATCTGTTAACGCTTGTCCCTTAATAGATTTTTGAGAAATAAAATTAAGATCAAACTCGGTAAGGAACATTACCCATTTTGCCAACCGGCCAGAGAGATCAGTTTGTGAGAAAAGATGTTTCAAAGGATCAAATTTGACAATCACATTAACTTCAACATTTATAAGATAATGTTTGAGTTTTGACATACATAAACTACAACTAGACATTGTCTTTCCAAATCTCTATATCTTGTTTCATAATCAAGTAAAGTCCAACTAATGTAATACACAGGTCTTTCTTTACCAACATCATCAATTTGAGCTAACAATGTGCTCACGACATGTGGAGTCGCTGAAGTGTATAAATGAAATAGTTTATCAAAATTAGTAGGCTACAAGATAGGAGGATTTGCAAGATACTCCTTAAATTGCTCAAAAGTTTGTTTACACTCATCATTCCAAGATAAAGTAGTATCCTTTCTAAGCAAGGAAGTAAAATGGATAGTTTGGTCTGCTAAATTAGAAATAAAGAGACAAATAGCTTGTATTTTTCCTTGTAAACTTTGTAACTGATAAATATTCTTAGGAGGAGGCATATTAACAATAGCTTCAATCTTTTCAGTATCTACTTCGATGCCCCGCTTAGAGATTATAAATCCTAATAATTTTCCAGGATCAACTCCAAATACACATTTCTTAGGATTCAATCTCATGTTGTAACTTCTAATCCTTTCAAATATCTATCATAAAATAGTAACATGATCTTCTCTTTGTATAGATTTTGCTAAGATATCATCCACATAATCTTCAAGGATCTTATGAATGTAATCATGAAAAATAAAATTCATAGCTCGTTGATAAGTCACTCTGCATTTTTTCATCCAAAAGGCATCATGACCCAACAAAAGGTTCCCCAAGGTGTTATAAATGCAGTTTTAAATTGATCTTCAAGATGGATAAAAATTTGATTATATCCCAGAAAACCATCCATAAAAGATAACAAGGCATGACCCGTTGTTGAATCCACAATCATATTGATATTAGGTAATGGGAAATCATCTTTCAAGGATGCCTTATTTAAATCTCTAAAATCAGTACACATCCTTATCTTATTTTCTCCTTTTGACACAGGCTGAATTTTGAAATCCAATCTGAGTAATCAATAGGATGGATAAATCCAAAATCAAATAATTTTTCAATTTCACCTTTGACTAATAAGGTGATTCATGGATTCATCTTTTGAATTTTCTATTTCACAAGTTTCATATTTGGTTTTAAAATGATGTTATGAGTAAAGATCTTAGAATCTATACCTAGCATATCTAAATATGTCCAAGCAAAGATGTCCTTAAATTCAAGCAAAAGGGAAGCCAACTGATCACGTTCATCCTGATTCAAATATTTCCCAATATTTATCATCCTTTCAGAGTTGTTTTTATCCACTTGAATATCAATAGTTTCAGTAACTAACAAATCACTTCTTATCAGAAGATCCATCGGTAAAGGAAGAATATCATGTTCCTCATGTTCTCCAAAATAAGGATTGGTTTTTAAATAATAAGGCTTTCCTCGTTTGTGATGAAACTTAGGTAGATCCTCATAAACCCCTAAAAATTCCATTAAGGCTTCATCTTTAGGAAAAACTATCCAAAAAGGATTGTTGATTAAGGTCAATAAGCAATGGGTTAACTAACTTCAACTGTCCACTACAAATATGATTAACATTAAGAGGAAAGGGTGATGGTTTTTTATAAGGATCGAATCCTAATCCATATGTATGATCATAAACTTCATTATCCAAAGGTACTTGTATACCTTGTTCATATTTACCACATCCTTTCCTATTAAATCTTGATTTCTTAAACAAATGATAACTAGGACCATATCGATCAGTCATATCAGAAGGAGTCCAAGGAGCAGCATATGTCACAATGTCATAACAATCAGGATTTATAGTTTCAATCATTTCATTAATCAAAGTAGCAACAAAATTACTTTTTAGTTCTTTAGAAAGCAGAGAAGAAATAAAAAATTTTTTCTCAAATTCATTTTGTTGCTTCATAAATTCCAAATCAGAGACCTTGTATTCTCCAATAAACGTAGGATTAAAATCCAATGTCCCCCAATCATCCTCAGTCAAAGAAGAAGAAGATGGAGCTTCTTGTTGTTGAATCTCTAGTTTCTTTTCAATCTCTTTACTAGGTTGAAGAGGTTAAGATATTTTGACATATTATGCATTTAAGCAAGGATTTGGGGCATCATCTGCATGTAATGTATACATTAAGTTGTTATAGATGAACCTAACCTTGCGATGAAGAGTAGAAGAAACTGCATGCATAGTATGTAACCAAGGTCTTCCTAAAAGAAGGTTATAATTGAGAGGTCTAGGCATAACATGAATAGGAGTATTTAAGATAACTGGACCGACTTTAACAGGTAAGGTAATAATGCCCAAAGTTCTTTTTGCAATATTGTCAAATCCACATATAGGAACATTATCAGGTTGAATAGTAGTAAGATCAGCCTTAATTGCCTTGAGCATATCCATGCTACAAACATTAAGCCCAGATCCATTATCAATTAAGGTTCTTTGAATGATGCTTTGATTAATAGAGACAACAACCATAAGAGCATCATATTTATTATGCACCTCTAGGGAAGGTAAATCATTATCAGAAAACACAATAGGAGGTACAGAAGGCATATTATGCATACAATCCAAAATAGAATGAATGTTCTCATGATTAGGAGGTGAAGCAAGAAGAGTAGATAAGGCTTTTTGCAATGCCTCATGATATGTCAGGGAAGTTTGAATTAATTCCCATAAAGATATCTTAACAGGAGTAGTACGTAATTGGTCAACTAAGTTATACTCCTTAAAGGTAGATGGATACTTAGGTGCTTAAGGAAGCATAGGTTGAGAAGGAGGTAAAGAAACTGGAACAATAGGCCGAGGGTTATTCCGTGTGCGATAAGCATGTGAAACATAATTAGTGTTATCAAATAAATCCAAAGGATCTCTAGGTTTACCCTTAATTGTTATATGATGACATCCTTTTACCCTCATCAAAGGTGTAGGATATATCATTTTAGGTTTATCGATATTACAAATAGTGGGACATGAAGGTAAGCATGCACACACCCTATGGTAAAGGTCAATTGGAGAGGTTGTGGAGGAGAGTGAAATAGGAATAGGATCCATGTTCCAAATTACCTCCTAATTAAATATTAGTTGGCAATATATGATATTCTTTTATTTATCCTAAATTTGATTAATTAAATATATTGAATATTTGATTAATTAGATTTAATTATGCCACTTAATTATTTAATTAGAGTTAATTCTATTTATTCCTAAGTAATATTATTTAATTTTGATAATATATCAAAAATCCTACAAATAATCGATTAAATTCTTATTTAATTAATTAAATCTAGTTGTCAATATTTAATGATATAGTTTTGGAATAAAGTTTGATTAAATAATTGATTAACCCATAAATCAGTTGTTTTAATTCAAAAATCAATTAAGTTGATGATATTTCATTTGAATTATTAAATTAATTCATAATTATCCATGCACATTCAGAAAAATAGTTAAACTTTAAATCAATAAATCAATTCAATTTGTTATCTTTTTTAACACAACATCTATTTTGAGTTAAAAAGTGATCTAAACTTCTGATTTGAGTTAAAAAGGCGATTTTGCATGATTTTGTGAGTTAACTAATTTTGATTTCCTAATAACTCAAAAATCAATATGATTTAATCAGGGAGAGATTTTTGGCTTTCCATGAGCTTTCAAAAATCTTGGATTTCTATATAAATGAGGCTCGACACTTCACAAAAGATCCTTCACTTCTTGCATCCTTCAACTGCAGTTTCAATTACCTAGAGAATCAAGTTCTTGTGAATAGGCGATTGTGAGATTTTTGCAATTCATTGTTTTCAATCCATTGTTCATAGCATTTCATATCATTGATAGATTCAATTCCATTCATTTTCAATTCTAGATCAGTTTTCATCATATTGCATAGAAAATACAAAAATATAGATTAATTTGCATCCATATTTACATTTCTTTCATCATTTCAAATCCTCCATTTAGGCATTGCATTGTCACTGGTCTCGGTCATAATCTAAGAATATCAAACTCATACCTACTAGAAGGCAGTAAATCCCCTGGTTAGCATTGTTTACTTCATTTGCAGATTTCTTAATTTGCTAACCTCTAATGTTTTACTGAAGTGTTGTGTCCATAGCTAGATACAAAATTCACACGCACAAGATAAAGTTGTTGCAAAGGAAGTTATACTGGAGTACATATGCACAAAGGTGTAGATATAAGATAGTTTAACAAAGTCTTTACCAAAAGAGACCTTTGAGTATCTCAGAGGTATGCTTGGGATGATGACCTTACCTTGTGTCAACTAAATGATGCAGGATTACATCAATCTAGTAGCTATCAGAATATTATTATTCACATAGACTAGATGCTTAGTACTACTCCACAAGGGGATTTGTTCCAATGGTCAAGGATAAGTTCAAGAGCTTCATGGGTCAGTTGTAGGAAGATTTAGAGAGCAGAGCACCTTGTATAATACATATTTGAATATTTAAAAAATCTACATCATAAGAATTGCTTGGAGAGAGAGTTATGTGAGATGTTAATAGAGTTTGAATTTTTTGTCATCCTTTTTCAGTGATGTAAAAGTGGGAGAGAATCATGTCAAAAACCTCAAACTATCTTAGGGGGAGTTTTTCTAATGTTATTGAGAAGGTTGCATTCACATGGCTACTTTTAGATTGATGATTTTTTACACATATGTTACCATCAATTCCAAAGGGGGAGATTTTTAAATGGAATTTTTTTTATTTAGGTTTTTGAAATTCATGTTTTTTGAATGATGTCAACATATGTGAATGGGTTAAAATTGGAGACTTAACAATGCACCTAATATTCAACACTATTCATTTTTAATTGTAGTTTTGAATTGGAATAGCATAAGTAAATCTGGAAATACTTGAAAATTAATTAGGTCAAGATACATACCTCATTATGAAATTAATTTAGAAATACCTATTTTCTGAAGCTTGTGCGGAGTTTCAGAAGATTCTACAACCAGATCTAGGACCAGGAAGTCGTGATAGAGAAAACCCAAAAAACTTTCGTCTTTCCTATAGTAGGTAGTCTTTGATCCTCATAAAAGGTCAAAGGCTACATTTTTATTCTAAAGGTCAATTTTGACCTTGTTCGCAGATCTCAAAAGTTCGGCGAGAAGGGTACTCAGATCTGTCCTCTAATTCCTGAAGCAACGACTGTAGATATCTGAAAAGGGGAGTTTTTGGGGTGGCTATATAGGGTTTTGCCTTAGTCAAACCCCCATTTTGGTGATCTCCACCTCCATGAATAGCCAATTAAAATAGAATGTGTGTGTGTGTATTGAAAGTGTAATGCCAAGATCTAATGCTCTAGATCAAAACGCTAGCATGAATATGTATGAAACCACAATGCATAGATTTGAATGAGATAGAAAAGCATACCAAGCCCCCAAGGCTAAAGTACATCTACCCAGCTCATAATCCGTAATTGCTACTCCATGATTGTATCTTTGAATGCTTGAAACTTGGTAATGGTGGATCAAGGAAGAAAGGATCTCTCTTGCTCCAAGTATGTGTTTACAATGGTGTGTTCACAAAGATGCTTGATATCAACAATGGTTTGCTATTCTATATCATCCTCTTGCAATCTTGCATCTTCACTTCACCATTCCTTTCTTGCTTGAATCTCCTTGCCATAGGATTTCTTGTGTGAAATCACTTGGTGAAAATGAATGCAAATGAGAGTCTTTATATAGAGGTTTCAAGGTGAGGCTCCTAGAGCAATGTGAGGACCCATAATTCAAATTTCACCTCAAATTATGGTCCAATCATAATAACCAACTAAGGAGGGAAAATAATTAAATTAATTTCAAATTAAAACCTTTTCACACTCGAATTCAAGGGCCCGACATTGATTTCAAGGCCCATTGGGACCAAATCTGAAAAAGGGGCATAGATTTCAAAGGAGGTCAAAGATGACCTCATCTTTGACCTAGGTCAGGGATTAGCTTGACTCTGACCTAGGTCAAGGTCAACCTCAACTTTTCCCTAGTGGGCCTAGATCCAGTCAGAATCAGGATAGGAGGTCCCGAGGATGCTCGGAGACATAGAAATGATGCCAGAATGGGAAAGAATCCTAGGGAGAGGCATAAAATCCTATGATGATTATGATGAAGGCTAGGAGGACCTATTTCTATATCCTACCTAGAAAATAAAGCCATGGAAGAGGTAAATTAAGGAGAATCCTTGGGATCCTAACCCTAATTTCACCTAGAATGAAAAAATTAAGTGTAGAATGCATCCTAAATGCAAGTCTATCATGATAAATGTACTAAAAGAGGGTGCTAAACCTATCAAGATGGAAGTGCTTCCATTTGAAGATAATACAATATGTTTCGATTCTCTATTGCTTGCATTAGATAGATTATGTTTGAGGTTGCTTCAAGCAGTCGGATAAAGTTGTATGGATAATGTCTGATATTTCAGAGTATCAAGTGATATATTTTTTATGTTGAGTGTGTAGACCTTAGTATAAGGTTGTGTGGCTTCATGTTATGATTTGATTAAGTTACAACTATTTTGATGAAGATTGGTTGCGGGATAGAGACAAGCAATTTTGCCAAAGTTGGTTGCTAAATTTTGAGTATAAGTTAGTTATGAGCTAGAATCATGGTATCAGAGATGAAGGTGTTAGGAATGGGAACACTAGGGGGGGTGAATCAGTATTCACTAAATTAAATCTTTTTCCTTAGCTCTATTATCTTAACTTGAATGCTTAAATACTAAAATGAACATTAATATAAACAAGATAGAAGAACACAACACATAACACCAATATGGTTATGGGGAAACCCAAATAGGTAAAAACCCTGATGGGAATTGACACCCACTAATATTTTGTACTAGTGTTTTATGATCCTTGTTAGAAGATCCTTAACCCTGTTAGGAGTTTCTTTACAATGTATTTAGTACAGTGACCTTGTTAAGGGTCAGACCCTATTAGGATTCTTTTACAATAATCCTATTAGGGGTGTGGACACACTATCCTAGAGCTCACTGCTCAAGTAGTGAAGGCTACAACCTTCTGATCTTAGATACACACTATATCTGTTGGATGAACTAGCACTAAGACACTACTTGTCTGATCAGTTCCATTGATGCGCTGATGCTTTGACCTCTTGCAAAGCTCTAATACATCTCAATGACTCTTCACATACTTTGGCTCTTCTTATTTCAACTCTATATCAACTTCCATACTTAATTACAATGGCACATCTAATATTTATATGCACATACAAAACAATTGACTAGTTCGGCCCTTTAACTGATTACATACAACACTTCCAATTGAGTTGGCTCATGCATGTTTACAAAAAAACATAATTGTATGTCTAAAACCTAATTACAATAGGCACGTAGCCTTTACAACATAATAATATAACCGCTAACCAAAATACTAGCAGTCGATTGCTTGCTCTGTTCTTCTCTGGCATTTACTATTTGTGCAACTTGAACTCTTTGTATCTTCCTCATACGGAATCTTCTAATCATGCACTCTTAGATGTAGCATGAATATGATCTTATCAACTTAACTTCTTAGGTGCATACCATAATTCTATTTTATGCATGTGCACTGACGCTCTGACCTTCAGGTACTCTGTATAATGTCTAGTCTTCAACACTTAGGTAATTTCTGATCTTCTTATAATAAGTGCTGACTCCAAAACATCATATGACTTTGTTGCCATAATGAAAACACTGTATAAAGTCATATACACCAGTATATTCAACTTAACAACATGAGACATATGAGAAGACTTAGATTGGAGTACATTTTAGTATTTATGGCTTAATTAAATCATAATTAAATTAGAGCTAGCGTGTGGAATTCACATTATTGTATTTGGGAGTCGAGTAGGTGACTTAATGTGTGTAATGGATTGCCAGGGAGTATTGATTATAGATCCTTGTATGTAATTTAGTATTTTTAAATGTTTTATATTTGTATTAGGTACTGTGTGTACCTAATAATTGATTGGTGTAATGGTTTATGTATCAAGGAAGCTCTAACAAGTAGACCTAATTGGTTTTATATCTTGTATACAGAAAAGTAATTTCCTTGATGTAATGTAATGAATGTAAGAATCAAGTGGATCCAAGCATTATTGTTGCATGTTAGAGAAGAGATAAAAAGTAGGTCATATGCTTTAATAAAGGTATGAGTTGAATTTATGATCATTCCTTGTGCACTTCAATGGAACTGTAAAGGCAAGATAGTTTTCATTAGTTAGTTCATTGGACAATAAGTCCTCTTTTCTAGTTTTCATTAGTTAGCTCATTGGACAATAAGTCCTCTTTTCTATATTCAAATAGTGAGTCCTTTTGAAGGTAGGTTTAACCTTCTCCTCAAGAAATGTTCTCACAACAATGTGCCTTTTGTTCTCACCAACTCCTAATAGGGTTAAAGAACCTTTTGACAGGAGTTATACCCTTTAACATGGACTTGTCCTTAATAGGGACTGTTGTGCTTGATGTATTGTATCAACTCCTAATCGGGACTTTATTATACTAGGGAATGATCTAGTGGCTATCATCCCCAATGAGGTTTTTCCCTTAATAGGAGTTTCCTTGAGAACAAAAATCTTGTGTGTTATGGTGTTGGCATTTATCTTGTTGATCTATTTTTGTACTGTTATATTATTTATTGGTGATTTGGTTACAAAGTATAAATATTTTAATTATAGAACACAACTAATTCACCCCCCCTCTCAATTATGTTGTGTGGATTTTATTCCTAACATTTGAAACAAAATACCAAGTGGACCTAGTGACCAAAATTTTCTTTTTAACATTTATGAATTCTTCTCAAACAAGTTGTTGGACCTCTAGAATCACCTTCAAAAAATTATTGAGCCATATCAAGAGGCCACATAACCTGACATACATGCAAACTAATAATAGGAATTCACATTGTAAAATGAATTTCAATGACATCATCAAGGTCATAAGACTTTTATTGTCAAATATTCTTACTTATTCATTTGAATAACTAGACATACTAGAACCCATCTACAACTCACAAACTTCATACATTGAAAAATGATCAAACTTCAATCTTGGAGTTGGGCCACCTAGCATGTGAGTTTGATAAGGTACAATGCACATGTGTGTCAAGGGGTTTTGCCTAACTCCATTTTTATTGTAGTATTTTAATGGTTAAAGTTGACCTTTCTAAAGCTATTAAGAATATATAGACAATGAGACAAAACAAAGTATGTTTTGTTTCAGCTTTGAAGAAATATTAGACCAATTTCTTTGAGACCCTTCAACTAAGAAAATGGGTAGATGAATATGATAGAAAACATGAGAACTGGTCAAATTCACTTGATAATCACTTGGTTCAAAAATATCATCTCTTAGAGTTGGTCCTTTGACGAACTTAACATTGTGTATTTACTGAAACTTGTTAAATTTCATTTGCTTTTGGTTTCAGAAAAATATCAAACAAGGTCATGGGGCTATAAAAAAAAGGACACATGGGTATATTAGTATGTGGATAATTGTAGGAACCAGTTGGTTTGTGATAAAAATAATCTATATTTGAATTGTTAATCTCTGAAAATGGTTACTCCAATAAATTTGACACTATGAAGATTGTAAACTTTCATTTAACCCTTCAACTTACCATTTTAGAAACCAATAAAATCTAGCCATAAGAGGTTGATTCTATTCATAAAAACTTACTGATAATAGATGAATGAGATCCGTAACTGGATTTCCATGACAATAAAGTGTCATTGAGTTATTAATATTCAAACTAGGCTAGTCAAAAAAAATTTGAGTGGGGTGTTAATGAATACCATTGTCAATTTTATTATCAAAGGTATTTCACATTTGTCCAAAAATATGAAGGTCCTAATGTGTTCATTGGATTGTTATTTTTGTTTCTCATCTTTGGCATGTATTGTATCCTTTTGTTGTTGCAATGAGTGAGTGGCTTTCAAAACCTTGCTAACATTGAAGTTGTAATTCTTTGAGTCTTAAGCTTGTTGTAGGGGGAGTAATTGTGTTCTTTGTTCAAAAAATCTAATCTTGAATAGTATAGTTTTTTGATTTGATAGTGCACATGCTTGGTGACAATAGGGGAAGAAAATGGCAATAACCTTGCAATGGCCACATTTCAACACATTGATACTTTGAAGTTTTTGATGAATAATAAACCACATCAAGGTAAAATAGAATCATTAGAGATTTCTCAAATTGGTTAACAATAATGTGTCAAATAGAGTTAATAAACACACATAACATGACAAACTACTAAACAAAAAAATGACAGTAGAAGACAAATTCCTAGTCTAACATCTTATGTACATGATGTCAATTTTATCCATTTTCTCATTTCCAATTCGAAATTTCAAATTATATCTCTCTATATTTTTTGGTATTAGAAGGAATCTTTTTTAAGTTTTCTATTCACCTCCCTTAAATTCCTAATTAATATCAAGTATTGTTGAGTTAAATTTATAATTAATACCAACCAATATCCCCTTCCCCTCTTGTAAACAATTAGTATATATTGTAATAGTTTAAAAATAAAATTATTAGTATGTTGCAATGAGAATATTGGAAGATTTTTTCTATAATAAAAAATCTTACACTTATAATTTGAACCAACACATAGATTAAGATACAACATTCTATATTCAAAATCTAATTTTTCTCCATCTTATTTCAATCAAAATAAAAATTTATATTTAATTTTCTAATTCTTTATTTTTTTAATTAAAAGGAGTAAATATTTGAAGGCCTTTATACATCTCCATTCAACTTGTAATTGATATTAAATCTCATATCTTAATCCCAAAAAATGATATATTAAAATACTTGCTATTTTAAATGAAAAATGATCAAATTATAAATTTTAAACTTCTACTTTTAACTTGAACTACATTATAAATTATACTACATGAATTCAACTTTGTTCATATTATTTCAATTCAAATCTAAATTTCAACTTTATCCTTGAATCTCTTGACTTTCTTAAATGAAAAGAAAGTAATATTTAAATAATATCAAATTATATTTCTTAATATAAATTTCCATCCACCTCTCTTGATTAAATAGTAAATATCAAAAGATATCTTTCATATTCTTTTAATTAAATGTATTGTAATATTTACTCTTTAAAATTAAAATAATCAAAATTATTTAAGTTTCCACTTCTCAATAGAACCAGTTTACAAAATATAGTAGAACAAAAAGGAAAACTCCCAACTTACCAAACATATAATGTACTCCCCTCTTCTATCTACTTTCCTATTTTTCTCAGAATTCTCCTTTGTGAGTCTAAATCTTCACCGTGTTTAGGAATCTAAAAGTTTTGAGTAGTGCAACGTGATCATGAAGAAAAGAAGAATAGTATACCAAGTGTCGTGAAGGGAGGAGGGAGACACTTTGATTGATGAGTCCATTAATATAATCTACATAAAAGTTTGCGGTCAATCACGACAATGACAAGTCCTACAAATCCTCAACTATGATTTACTGTATTCCATTTACCTAAATCACTGGCCATCAACTTCGTCTAAATTTTATAAACATGTTATTTATTTATTCACCTTAGTTCTGAATTTCTATTTTTCCTAGTCCAATTTACTTTATTAACAAAAGACTTTCTGGAATGTGAGAGATTTTCTACAATTTTGTGACAATCTTAGATCCTCATTTTCCAATGTAATATATATAATTTTCTACAAGTTTATGACATAGTAATCTTGGATCACTTGCAATGTAGATATGAATGGGTTGAACTTTGAATGAGAGAACATGAATTATTAGTATTTCAATATTTTAGAGTCGCATTGAAAATAACATCTTAAATGAGAGAACATGGCATGACTTGTGAGCATGGCAAGACTTGCCAATACGACACGTCAAAGATTAAATATGGTCAGCACAAAAATAAAAGGCTATAATCAGGTCTTCAAAGCTACTCAAATAATTTCTTCAAAAATAAATCAACAATCTATATTTATATAACACTTATAATGTTTTTGATTGCAAGAAAAAATAGGTTTTAAAGGGACCTGAAACCCCGTACAAGCTAGAATAAAAGTTTAGCGTAAAAGGAAACTAAAAAGAGACAGGACTGGGGGCCAGTCCGCCATAACCAAAACCAGCATAAAAACCAAAAAACCAAAAGCTAGCAAAAAAACTGACAGAAGGCCAACATCAGGGACCCAGGGCACTAAACAAACTCCTTGCGAGTTTTGTCATCTTCCTGCTTCGCCTCAGATATCTTATTTATTGTGGCGTTGAAGTTAGAGAGATCTTGGATTCTTTCTTGAATCTTTCTCCTTTTCACAGATCTGGTATGTTTTCCCGGGCCTTCCTCTTCCAAGTCCTATGTATTCTCATCAGGTTTCTTGTTGGGGAAGCCATCATCCAGGTCAGCTTTAATGGTCATAAAATAGTCCATGGCTGAACCCAAAAACTTATTGTTGTCATGCATGTTTTTTTCATGGCTTTCTCCATCATTTCCATTCTAGCTTGCATTTCCTACACATTTTTATCCCCATCAATGTTCATGTTTCCATCCACAATTTTCAAACCAGACACCAGCTTATCCTACAGGGAATCGACCTTAGCGGAAATGGAGTGATACTTTAAATTTAAATTCTTCATTTCCTGAAAAACACATTTTAGTAATCGAAAAGAATACATGGAAGCAACCTTAGTAGTTTGGAGAACCTCAAAGGGGGGATCTATTTTATTGTCCATGTCTTCCTTAAACAATTGAACATTTTGTTCCTGCATATCCACCATTTTAATGAAAGGAATGTTCTGAGAATTGCTAGGATCATTCACTTTCTCCGCACTAGGTGAAGCCATCTCCGCATCAGGGGAAGTTTTCTCCACATCCATGGAATCCTTCTAAATATCCAACCCAACCTCCATGACCACTTCCTATTTTGCGGAGATGGGCACATCATGATCTTCAAAACTATCGTAGTCCACCAAAATGGGCACCTGTTGACCACCAACATCCTCCTCATTCTTATCATCCTCATTGTTACTCTTGATTCCAAAGGTATTACCCATCTCCATAGTACCTGTAGCCTCCTCTTCAGTGTTATCATTTTCCATAACACTTATGATGTTAAGATTGATGTGTTGCTCTACAACTTGGGCGTTCTTTTGAATTTCAAAAAATTCCCTCACATGGCAGACACTGCTGGGGAGGAACCCCCTCCTCCTCCTCCCCCCAATGACCCTCCTTTGAACCCACCCTTTTAACCCCTATCTGACTCTGCCATAGTTACTGGGTCAATGTCCTTGGATTACCTGCTTTCCTCTAGGCCCAAGCCAGACTGGAAAGGCGTGCTTGTGGGGACACAAGCTGCTAAGGTGGAATCCCCTTTTTGTGTGGAAAACATTACTGATGAAGGTGTAGAGATTCTTATACCTGACTCCATTACAGATAGAGCTATGGCAGAGTTTCACCTTGCCCTGGTTGGACACTTCTTCAACTTTAGACCCACCATCGATATGGTGAGGAAATGGGTGGGAATCACCTGGAAGCTAAAAGGAAGTGTGGTGACCTCCACTATGCCTAATGGTCTTTTCCTTTTCAGATTCACAATGGTAAGGACTTGTCCTTTATCCTCATAGGTTCTTGGCTATATGGTAAGCACCTTCTCACTATGGCTAAATGGAAGTCAGGTTTCGACCTGACGACTGATCTCAATAAGATGGCCCCTATTTGGGTCTGCCTCCCAAGTCTTTCACTTGAGTTTTCAGTTGAACAAGTCTTCAAATCGATGGGGAACTCCTTTGGTCATTATATCTCTACTGACCTGATCACCCTCTCTAAGTCTCATTTAGTCTTTGCCCACTTCTATGTTAATGTCCCCATTAACAAGACACTCACAAATTTTGCTATCCTCAAATCCAAACTGGGGAAATGGTCCCAAGCCATTGTATATGAGAATGCTACCCTCCTTTGTCAAGATTGCAACTCCAAAGGGCACACCAGGAAGGACTGTAAGGCACCTAAGCTACCAGAGCACAAACTTAAAAGTGATGTTGCTTCTTCCCCCCTAAAGACCCTAGATGATGCTACTCTACAGTCCCTTGCAACTGAGGAAATCCCTCCCTTGCTAGGCAATGTCTCCTTGAGTAGTCAGCTGGAGGATGGAGAGATACCAGAAGGTAGAGCTTCCAATGAGGAGGGAGCTTGCCCCCCTCATAGTGCTTTGGATACTAAACACTATGTCCAAGATGATCTGACACTCTTGAGCAGTACAAGATTGTTGCTTGAAACACCACCGTTGGAGCTGGTGGGTGCCCCGGTGATGGAAGTGGTCCTTAATACCTATGATATCATCTCTCAACATGATGAATGTAGTACACTGGTGAGGTCTACTAAGGTTTTGAAGAGTGAAGATAGAAAATGGCAAACCCAACACAAGAAGAAAAGGAACAAAAAAGTTGATGTTGGAGTGGACACAAAATTGGGATGACCATCAGACAAGATCAAAAGATAAAGGAGCACAAAAAATGAGATTGTTGTTGGTAAGCATTAGACCCTTGACCTCACACACAAATGTAAGAAATGATTATCTTCTCCTAGAATATTCGGGGCTTAAATAATCCCCAGAAACAACTTGTTGTCAAGCAATACATTACTGATTATAGAATTGATATTCTCCTTTTACAAGAAGTTAAAATGTCCTATTGTAATTTTGATTCTCTGGTGGGACGGCTATGCCCTGGGGCCATGTTCTTTTATTCTAAGGCTTGTGGGGCTTCTAGAGGGATTGCTACTCTTTGGAACCCATCTAAAGTCAAAGGGGATGCTCTCTGCTTCTCCCACCACCACCTAACTATTTCCATCACTTCCTCGGTGGCTACCTAGCATTGTTTTAATATTTATGCTCCTAATTCTCGCCAGGGTAGAAAGGAGGTCTGGGAGGAGCTCTCATCCTCCTTTCTCCCCCTTTAGGACTCTAATTTTTTTGTGGTTGGGGACTTCAATTCCCCCTATACCTTTCTAAAAAGTGTGAAGGCATTATGGACTTCACTGAAAACATGAGGGACCTGGCCCACTTTGTCAGCTTGAATGGCCTCCATGATGTGGATCTAAAAGGTAATCCCTTTTACTAGACTAACAACAAGAAACAAAACCACCTTATTTAGGTGCATCTAGATAGGGTCCTAATCTCTTATGCTTTGGATTTGGGTCCTTCCTGCTCTCTTTCTTCCCTCCCTAGAACCACCTCTAATCACAATCCTCTATTGCTTAAATGGATGGATGGGAAGCACCCCTATCCTACCCCCTTCAGATATGAAATCATGTGGAATTCACACCCCAACTTCCAGGACATGATCTAGCAATGGTGTTTTACCCCAATCAAGGGTTTGACCATGTTTAGACTGGCCTCTAAACTGGAAATCATCAGGGGAGTTGTTAAAGGGTGGAGAAAAACTACCTTTGGAGATGTCTTTCATAAGAAAAAATCCCTGGCTGACAAATTGGAAACCCTTCAAGGGAAGATGGCTACTGGAAACTTATCACCTAATTTACTCAATGAGGAGGAAGAGACTAGAAAAAATTGGAAGACTACTCTTGCAAATGAGGAAGTCTTCTGGAAATAGAGGTCCAGAGTGTTGTGGCTCAAAGAGGGAGATCATAATAGTTATTTCTTCCATCAGTCTACCTACAAGCATAAGAGACGTAATAATGTGAGTACTCTAAATGATAATAGGGGGAATGTGATCTCTGATCCTATGTTGCTTGGGAATTTTGCTACAGACCACTCCATTAATTCCTTTTCTAAAGACATTACTAGGAATTCTGATATCCTCCAAAATCAACTTATCTCTATTTTGCCAAAGGTGATTATTGACTCTAATAACAATTCCCTCCTATCTAAAGTCACTGATGAAGAAGTTCATAAGGTAGTGTTCTCTATGGGATCATTCAAGGCTCCCGGTCCTAATGGCTTCCCCCTAGCTTTTTTTCAAGATTTATGGGATATTGTTGGTTATGATGTGACTCATGTGGCTAGGGACTTCTTCAGAACTAAGAAAATTCTCAAACAGTTGAATGATACCTTTATTGTCCTTGTGCCCAAGTGTGATGAGCCCAAAACTATGGAAGAGTTTAGACCCGTTAGCCTCTATAATACTCTGTACAAAATCTTCTCTAAGATTATGGTTAACAAAATCAAACCTCTACTTGAAAAGGTCATCAATCCCAATCAAAAGGTTTTGTCCCTGGTAGACAAATCTTGGATGCTGCCATCACCACTCACAAAATCCTGCACTCTATTTAATACAGTAAGGCTTCTGGCATGGACCTCAAGCTTGACATCTCTAAAGCTTATGATAAAGTCAATTGGACCTTTCTCTACAAGGATCTAGCCTCCTTTAGGTTTTCTCAAGACTTCATATCCTTGATCAAATCCTGTATCGAAACAATTAGATTCTAATACTAAGGGTCTCCATCAGGGGGACCCCTATCACCCTACCTCTTTATCCTCTTGGCTGAGGCCTTGGGTTGTAACATGATGCATCTAGCACATTCTAGAGAAATTGAGGGTATCAAACCTACTTCTAGCCTTCCCCCTGAAGTCCTACAGTAGTTTGTGGATAACACTTTCTTCTTTGGCATCTCCTTGGTTTTGGAGGCCAGGGTGTGGAAGCTTATGCTTGATAGATATGCTACTGCATCGGGTCAACATATTAACTACCAAAAAATTTGAATGTTCTTCTTCAACACTCAACCTATGGTTCAAACTAATATTTTGAGAATTCTTGGTTGCCAGGCTAATTCACTCCCTGTGACTTACCTTGGTCTCCCTCTCACTGTCAAAGATGTGAAGAATGAGTTTTGGAATCCCATCCTTGAATGAACTCAAAGGAAGCTAGCTAGTTGGAAAGGAAAATTACTTAGCAGTGTTGGTAAGCTCCAACTCCTTGTTGCTTCTCTTCAAGGTATTCCTGTCTATTTCCTTTCCATATTCAAAATTTCAGATTTCATGCCTGACAAGCTGGAAAAGATACATAGAACCTTCCTTTGGTTAGGTTCTAAGGAAAAGAGAAGGCTCCCTTTAGTTAGCTGGGAAAAAGTCTACCTCCCTAAACACTTGGGGGGCCTAGGGCTGAGAAGAATTAATAATCTCAATAGGGCCCTTCCATCCAAAATATCTTGGAATTTGGTCTTAGGCTTTGCTGACTGGTGCAAAATTATGGAGGCTAAATACCTTGATGGGGGTCATTTCTATAAGGTCTTCATGGTATAGGGACACCCAAGAGGCTCCAAAATTTGGAACAATATCCTTAAGAATAAAAGTATTCTAGATAAAGGGACTATATGGAAATTGGGCAATGGTAGGGACATTAGGTTTTGGGAGGACCCGTGGTTAACTAATGGTATTCTTGTCTCCACTCGCTTCTCCCAATTAAGTAACATCATTACCCTTGGGGTGGGTAGCCTAGTCTCCAACTTCATAATCAATGATAGATGGATCAATATTATCCCCTTTCTAAGGGATAGACCAGATCTCCTTAATCTGGCTACTAACCTCAATACTTTGACCCACTCTGTCTACATTCCCTTTTTTGATAGGCCTAATAGAATCCTATGGTGTCATACCCAACATGGTGGCTTCACGATCAAATCTACTTATAATCAGCTCATCACGAAAATTGTTGACACTACCTACTGGAAGGTCTGGCAGCCATAACTTATCCCTAAGGTTAACTTCTTTTGGTGGATGGTGCTACATGGTAAAATTATCACTCTGGACAACCTCACCAAGAGGGGCTTTAGTCTTGCTAATAGGTGTTTCCTATGTAAAAAAGAGGAGGAAAACATAAATCACTTATTTATCCATTGTGATTTTGTAGTTGAGGTTTGGCAGTAGGTTCTGACCCGTCTCAGCATTTGATGGGTCCCTAATAGAGATATTCATGATTGGTTCCATAATTGGCTCTCTCCTTCCCACCACCCTTTGATAAAGATCCTTTGGAATTGGGCCTTTCCTATTTTTTGCTGGTCCCTCTGGAAGGAACGCAATAACAGGATTTTCAGAGTTACTAAATTGGATAGCATGACCGTGTTCCAACTTGGTCTCAAATTACTCCAAGAAAGCTTACTTGTCACTCACTAGAAGCCTCCTTATCTTCCACCCTCTATTTAGGACCAAAAAATTTCCATGAATTGGGGCATGGATAAGGGATTTGCCACATTTGATAACACCAAAATTTCTATTTGAAATGGTACTGTCTAGACTTGCCCCCATGATATCTGGCACAAACTAAATTTTGATGGCTCAGTCCGCAATCAACTCTAGGTGGGTGGTGGTGTCATCCATGAAAATAGGGGTAGCTTAGTGGTGGCCTATGTTGGACCCCTTCATAACCATACTCTCAACCAGGCTTAGGGTATGGCTCTCCTCTAGGGGTTGAGATTTTCCATGTTCATGGGATGCACCAACATTGCTATTGAATGAGACTCCAAAACCATAATTGATGCTTCCAAGGGTATTTGTAATGCTAGCTAGAAAGTGGATAATATAGTTAGTGATATCTATGGCATCTTGGACCACACGCATAGGGTTATTATCACTTAGATCTACATAGAAGGAAATGCGGTTGTTGATGCCATGGCAGCTATGAGTCTATACCTTGACAAGCTTCGGTGTTGGAGAGCTATTAGTCAGCTTCCTCATAATACTTAGGACCTACTTAGGAGGGAAATGAGAGAACCAAAATTTGAATCTCATGAAGTTTAAAAAGGGTAGCTTTAGCGGGGTGCCTTGTAGTGGGGTCGGGTGCTAGCTCACCTATTCAATCCCTATCGCAACCTCTTTTACTAGCCACATGGCTTGCTGTGATTGTACCTTAAATTTTGAGAGAGGTCTGATGTGGCATATTGGCATGAGACTTCCCTTAAAAGGCCATCATTACTTTAAATGGGCTTAGTGTAAAAAAAAACCTTCGGAGGTTGCCAAGAGATACAAATCAGATTTTTCTCATGACATTTATGGGTTATCATGTACCTCCCACATTTTAACCCTAGTGGCCTCCATGGAAAGGATTTACGAACTCCAAGATAATCAAAGCCTTAATTTATCTCTATGGCTTGACATGACTACTAATCCCCTATTTTATTTTTCCCTCAGCATTCAAAACTTTTGTTCTGTGAATTTTTGGAGAGCTGAGTTTGGTGCGAAAGATCCTTCCCCTGGTCCTCTGGTTTCTGTGTTTCTCAGTTGGTAGCTTGGGGGGAAGAACATGGGTGGAGATAGGAAAAGAATTGAGCCTGATAGGATTGAAGAGGAATTCTCCTTTGATCCCATGGTTATGTATTTTTGAAAGGAGGGTGGCATCCTGCCTTTTATGGAATGCCTCCAGGGTCACGATGAAATGATCACCAAATAGGTTGCCAAAACATGGAACGAAAGGTAGGTCACTATTAATGGCATCACCTTCCAAATCAATGAGGAGGTTATTAGCCTGGCTACAGGAATGTTGATGAAGGGAATAAAATGGAAAAAAAATACTACAACTCAAGCAAAGTTGGAATTTGTGTAGTTCTTCAAAGCTAAAGCCACCCCTTCTCCACTTAATGGTGGCTACAACGTCTCTGAGCTCCCGGAGTTCTGGCCTAAGATGTGTAAAGTGGTCATGAAATAATTCACCTTGGAGGGCCATTTTGGTACATTTTTTAACTATCATCTCCCCTTTCTCAACCATTTTTGGCATAAGTTGTTAATTGTTAGGAATGGGAACACTGAGAGGGGGGGTGAATCTGTGTTCATTGTATTTTATCTTTTTACTTTAATCTTTAAACTGAACTTGAATGCTTAAGAACTGAAATAAACATTCACATAAATATGAAAGATGAAATCAATGCATGACACCAATATGGATATGGGAAAACCCAAATAGGTAAAAACCTCAGTGGGAATTGACACCCACTAATATTCTGCACTAGTGTTTTGCGATCCTTGTTAGAAGATCCTTAACCCTGTTAGGAGTTGCTTTGCAATGCTTTAAGTACAATAGACCTTGTTAAGGGTTAGACCCTGTTAGGAGTCTTTTACAATAGTCCCTATTAAGGGAGAGGATGCACTGCCAAGAGCTCACTGCTCAAGTGGTGAAGGCTACAACCTTCTGATCTCAAATACACACTATATATGTTGGATGAACTGTCACTATGACACTGCTTGTCAGATCAGTTCCTTTGATGCACTAATGCTTTGACCTCTAGCAAAGCCCTAATACATCTTATATTTTCTTCACACACTTCTCCTCTACTTATCACAACTCTATCTCAACTTCCATGTTGAGTACAATGGGTGCATCTTATATTTATATGCGCATAAAAAATAAACAACTAGGTCGGCCTTATTACCTATTACAAACAATGCTTCCAAATGAATTGGCTCAAGCATGCTTACAAAAAAACAAGTATACATTTTAGCACCCTAAATACAATAGGCATATCACCTTTACAACATTACAATATAATCACAAACCAAAATACTAACTGTCGGCTTCATGCTCTGTTCTTCTCTAGCACTCACTAGCTGTGCAACTTCAACCGACTGTATCTTTCTCATCCTTGCATATCTGATTATGTGCTCATAAAGTAAGCATAAGTATTATCTAACCAACTTAACTTCCAGGGCACATACCATAATTCTTTTTTACGCACATGCATTGATGCTCTGACCTGCAAGAACTCTGTACACTGTCCAGTCTTCAACACTTAGCTGATTTCTGATCTTCTCATCAATTGCGCTGACTCCAAACTGCTATATGATTTTATTTCCATAATGAAAACACTATATCAAGTCATATACATTGGTATAGCCAACTTTCCAACAATCTCCCCCTTTGTCATTGATGGCAACAAAGGAATATGGCCAAGTTGCTAACTATCCCTTAGTACAAAAAACTTTTTGTCTTCTATACATTTCTTATACATAATCTTATATCTCCCTATACATATTATAATCCATATTATATACACAACTCCCCCTTTGACATTAATTACAAAGGTGTATCAAAAAAATTTATCTACACATACTGACTGAGGAAAGACATCTGGGTATGCAATCTTTAGGTTATGGATCTCCTTCTTCCAAAAAGTGATCAAAGAGTTTACTATCTGGAGATGGGCACATAAGGCATACTGTAGCTTCTCCATCTTCTCCAAGTCACTACTAGGACCATGATCATAGGTTACCATGGTGGCATCAATCTCCTTGATATTCTGATTGAGGATGTCTAAGGAGGGCGCAAGAGCATTCCTCAACTGAGTCTATCTAGCCCTTATCTTTGTCATCTCTTTTTTTGCCTTCTCAATTTTATCAATCTGACCTTGGTAGACATTATTGCACATGTTCACATCTATGGATTTTTCTTTGAATGAACTCTTCACCTACTCAATCATAGCTTCTACCTCATTTATTTTCTTGAAATGAGCGTCAGTAAGCTTATCTTGATCCATACATTCTGCAATGATTCTTCTTCCTTGATCTACACATTCCTTTAAAGATGCTTGTACTATCTTGAGTGAATTCAAGTCTAGTGCAAAGTTGCTCATTAGTTCATTCAGTCTTTTCTATAAGTACTTCTCCTTTGCCACTATGGATGTAGATTCTTCTAGGCTAGAGAAATTTCTTTTGAACTGTGAAATGTTTGTACTTACATCATCAACAGAGTGTATGTTGGACACTTTCTTGTCTGTAGGCAACAAACTATTCAGTATGTTTACTGATTCCACAAGGAGAAGATTTCTCATTACTTGTTTCTCCTTTTCCTTCTCCATAGCTAAGATGTTGAACTTAATCAGGTCTTCTTCTTTCCATGAGTCCAAGATGGATGTGTCAGGTGTCAAACTTGACAACAATGTTGTTGAGGGAGTGATGGGAGTGCTATCCATCACTTCTTGTTTTACCTTGACTAGTTTAGTTGATGTTTCATCCTTTTGTTCACTTCTTTTTACCTCTTCTTCTTCTTTCATTTCTTCTTCTTTCTCATTTGATATATCTTCAATAAGGACCTTTTCTTGATGAGTGGGAGGTGAGTTGTTGCATAAGGTTTCAACTTCTTGTGTACTCACAAAAGCTTCCTCAAACTTATCCAAATCATTGTTTGTGGCCTCCATTGCAATTTCCACATTGTCAATGAAGATTGTATCATCTTTTTGAGTTTATTTCATGGGCACAGACTTTACTACCTCTATAGGTGTTACCACTATAGGCGCTAAATCTTGAGGACCTGTAGATTGTACCTTGATGGTCTCTGACCCTTTAGTAACCATTATGGGTACATGTGTTGTGGGTGCAGTAGGTGGATACATATTTCTATTCATAAATAACTTCTCAAATGCCTTATCTATTTCTTTGGCAACCAAATTATAGTTCTTATCCATGATGTAGAGTGTTCTTAGCTTAGTCCTCAAATGAGGCTTCACTAGATCTAGCAACATACATTTTTCTTGTAAAGAACACACTGGTAAAATTTCATCTAAAATATTTTCTCTAATCCTTAGATCCTCTTTTGGTGTAGGAGTACCCACAATAAACTCAACAAATAATTCTCATCAAAGTCCTAAGGACATCTAGTTACGTTAGATCTTCCATCTAGGCATCTAGACCAAGTTGTAAGACCTAGTTCTAAGATTGGCATAACTACAAGCTCTTGGTCAACTATGGTCAAAGGTGGTCAAAAGGCCTAGAAACTTAGGATTTTTTTTATTTTAATATTTTTTATGCTTTAGATCCATGTTGGATCAGTAGCTTAGGTCTAAGACCAAGTTTGGTCTCCTAGTATGCAAAAATTGCAAAAATGTTGTAAAAGTTACTTAGCAACTTTGACAACTTTTGCCAAAGGTTGTAACCAAAGCCCCCAATGGTCAAATGGTTTTAAATTCAGTTATAACCAATGGGGGACACGTTCATAAGTCCTTTTCAAGTGGGTGGAAGGTAAGATATGTAATTTTGGCAATTCAAATCAATAAAATATCAACATTTCTCTGCAAATTCCAAGGAGAATTGTGGTGTAAGGATGGGTATGGATATGAGGGCATGAAATTGTGAAACCAAAAGTTGGATCCCTGAATCTAATTTCATTTTCAACTAGTCTCATGTTCTACTCTTTCCTAGTTTGTGAGTTATCTAGTTTTTAGTGGAACTGCCTAGATTGAAGGCTTAAAACCAGGGTTTCCAATAGGGCTTGGCTGTTTGGACCAATTTCACCATGGGAAATTGATGCCCCTTGGTTTAATTCAACCTTTTAAAATTTATTTTCATATTCTGGAGGTTAGGAGTGAGGATTTTTAGGGGAGTGGATTTTTCGTTATACCCTAGGTGTACATCTTTATGTGTGCACCAGTCTGTGACTTAGAACAGTCACCATAACTCTCAATTGGGGATTCATCCAGGCTCCAAAATCTGGATTCTAAGTTCTTTTACATTTCTTCACTTGCTCCCATAATTGGTTCAAGCATTGGCTTGGGAGAAAGAGCACCCATAGTGTAATTGGAGTCCTAATTAGGCCTAATAGCCTGGTCTAGTTTAGGTGTTTCAGTATCATCCATTTGACTTCACATCTTGGTTCTTGGATATGTTTTGTAAAGCCCAAAAGGGTGTCATAATATCCAACCTAATTCATCTCTCATGTGGAAGTATTTTGACTTATGATCAAAATTCCTTCTAGGAAAGGCTACAATCCTAGTCCTTGGTTTGTCAAGCAACTAGTATGTATGGGTTGCTTGTAGGTGAAAGAACCATTGGAAATTAAAAAAAAGGACCTAAATAGGCTAGAACAGTGATTGTAGGCCATCCCTAGTCTTGTGAGTCATTTCATGGGGTTTGGTTGCTTATTGGGTTAAGGAAACTCCTGAGTAATCCTTGGTCATTGGTGTCTAGAACCTTATGGAACCTAGTGATTAGGTTATCCTTGGATCTTGGGGTTATGATAACCTCATTTCTTGTTCATTCTATACTTGGGATAAGTGTAGGGAACTTGACCTTCATACTTGGGTGTACTTGGTCTCAACTCTTGCCAATTCATCATTGTTTAGAGGCTTCCTTCCACCCACTTTGCATCAAGTGGTATCAGAGCTATGTCTACTCCTAAGGATGAAAAGATCCCTGCAAGGGTCACAAATAGTGAGTTAGCAAAGATGGTGAGAGAAAAAAGGGCTACAAAAACAACCTTAACTAAGAGGCTTCAAGAACTTGAAAAGAAGCTAGACAAGGATAAGGAAGATGGGTCTGGAAATGAAGAGGGGAGTGAAGAGGAGGAAGATGATCTTGATCAAAAAATCCATGTAGACCAAAGGCCTTTCATTGATGCCTTAAATTCCATGGGGAGAAGAACCATGGAGGAAAACATAGACTTGCTAGTCTTCAATGGCAAGATGAATGTAGATTTAGCCTTGGATTGGGTAGAGGCTTGGACAACATTATTTGAATGTGAGGACATCCCTGAGAAGAAAAGGGTAAAGATAGAAAGATCCAAGTTGAAGGGAGCAGCCCTAACTTGGTGGAACTTCATCCAAATAGAAAGGGTGAAGAATGGAAAGAGCATGATCAATTCATGGAACAAGATGATAGCATTGATCAAGGAGACATATGTGCCTAAAGACTATGGGGTAAAACTCCATAGGAGGAAGCAAAGCTTGAAGAAAAAAGACATGGATGTAGGCTCATACACTGAGGAGTTCCTAAAATTATGCATGAAGACAAATGTGGCAGAAGATGAGGAAGAAAAACTAGCAAGATACATGAATGGTTTGAAGGTATCAATTCAAGAGGAACTAAGCTTCCCTACCATAGTCAATAAGTGCTATCAAATGGCACTCAAGGTAGAGGAGAAATGGAAAAGAAAATAGGAGTTTGGAAAAGGGAAGAGTAATGACAATGGGAAGAACTTTAGAGGAAAAGGAAACTCTTGGAACAAGGGACAGAATAGTGGTAGCAGCAGCAGGACCCCTGAACAAGGAGATAAATAAAATAGTGACTCAAATTCAAGAGGAAACTATAGAGGAAGGAGGCCCTTCAATAGAGGAAGAAAAACCTCTAGAAGAGGTAATGGACCATTGAAATGTTATTATTGCAATCAGATGGGACATCGTGCAGGAAGGTGCCCTGAGAAGAGGAACAATAATCAAGGTGAGAGGAGAGCACAACTCATCTAAGAAGACAAGCAAGAAGATAATGCTGACATTAGAGACTTGGAACCAGAGGAAGGAGCATGTTTGATGATGAGGTAGGTCTTCCTTCAAGTGCCACAAAACCAAGAGCCTCCACAAAGGAAGATCCTCTTTAGGACAAAGATCAAATGTCATGGAAAGGAATGTAATCTACTTATAGATTCTGGTTCAATTAAAAATCTTGTATCTTGTGAAATGGTTCAAAATTTAAACCTCCCTAAGAATCTACATCCTTGCTGCTATCATGTCTCTTGGCTAACAAAAGGCCAACAAACTCTAGTAACAGAACAAGCATGGATAGAGTTCTCAATTGCAGACTTTAAGGACAAAGGTCTTTGTGATGTGGTTGAAATGTATGCCTCACACATCCTTCTAGGTAGGCCTTGGCAATTTTCTGTAGATGCCATACACCATTGTAGGAAGAACACCTACTCCATCACCAAGGATGGAAAAACATTTACCATGAAGCCCCTGCCTGATAGCAAGTCTGAAAAGGAACCTACTATCATCATCGTGGGAGAGAAAGAAATGTTAAAAACATTGAAGGAACCTAATACTGAAGCCTTTGTCCTAATCTCCAAACCCAAAGATAACATGAAGTCTGAACAAAAAGATCCTATACTAAGAGAAGATATGAAACTATTGGAAAAGTACAAAGGTGTCACTGCTAGTGACCTACCCACAAGCCTCCCTCCCTTAAGAGATATCAGTCACCAAATTGACTTGATACCTAGTTCCTCTTTACCTAACAAGGCCCCATATAAAATGACACCATTGCAGCATGTAGAGATTGCAAAGCAAGTTGGAGAACTATTGGAAAGAGGACTCATTCAAAAGAGTCTCAGTCCATGTGCAGTGCCATCTATTCTAGCCCCTAAAAAGGATGGCAAATGGAGGTTATGTACTGATAGCAGGGCCCTCAACAAGATCACCACAAGGTATAGATTCCCCATGCCAAGGATTGAGGATCTATTGGATCAACTAGGAGGTGCATGCTACTTCACCAAGATAGAATTAAAGTCTGGATATCATCAAATCAGAATCAAACTAGGAGATGAATGGAAAACAATATTCAAGACTACTGAAGGTTTGTTTGAATGGTTAGTAATGCCCTTTGGCTTAAGCAATGCCCCTAGCACTTTTATGAGGCTTATGAATGAGATATTCATTGATTTTATTGGCAAAATTTTTGTTGTTTACCTTGATGACATACTAATATTCAGTCATAGCAAGGAAGACCATCTTGATCATGTGGAACAGGTATTAAGAAGACTTCATCAACACAAGTTGGTAATCAACTTAGAGAAGTGCATGTTTATGAGGAAGGAACTTGTGTTCCTAGGATTTGTGATCTCACAAGGTACCCTCAAGATGGACCTTGAGAAGGTAGAAGCAATCATCAACTGGCCTCCACCAAATAACCAAGCTGATGTAAGAAGCTTCCATGGACTTGCAACTTTCTATAGAAAGTTCATCAAAAAATTTAGTCATGTGTGTGCACCGATGCTTGAAACCATTAAAGGATGAAAGAAGACTAAGTTTACATGCACAAAGGAAGAAAATGATGCATTCCAATACTTGAATAATAGGGTTTCCCAATATCCTATCTTGGTCCTCCCTGATTTCAACAAAGTCTTCATTGTGGAGATAGATGCAAGCAACTTGGCTATAGGTGCAGTCCTAAGTCAAGAAGGTAAGGCAGTTGCTTTTTTCTCAGAGACACTAAATGAGGCCAAAAGGAAATACTCTACATATGACCTAGAGCTTTATGCCATGGTCCAAGCCCTCAAGAAATGGAGGCACTATTTGATCCCAAAGGAATTTGTGGTATACACTGATAACCATGCATTAAGCTTCCTTAATTCACAAGAAAAACTCTCTGTCAGACATCTGAAATGGGTAGAACAGTTGCAGGCCTACACCTTCAACATTAAGCATAAGAAGGGTGTAAAAAACAAATTTGTTGATGCCCTTAGCATGAGGGTTGGTCTAATTGAAGAAATAAAACTACAAAGTGTGGAAGTTGAGTCTCTCAAGCACCTATACCCTGATGACCCTGAATTTGTAGAGATATATCAAATTTGCACAAAGATGGTTGGAAGATACAATACTGACTTTTCTAAATATTTGATTCAGAATGGACTCCTATTCAAAGGAGCTCAACTATGTATACCAAAATGTTCAACGAGGACAAACATTATCAAGGAAAAGCACTGTGGTGGCCTAGGAGGTCACTTTGGCATTGATAAGACAACAGACATGGTGAGGAGAAGTTATTTTTGGCTTAAAATGAGCAATGATGTTAAGAAGTTCATAGAAACTTGCACAATATGTCAGCAAGCTAAAGGTGTGTCAACCAATCAAGGACTATATCAACCCTTACCAATCCCTTCTAGACCATGGGAGTCCATCTCAATGGATTTTTTAATGGGGTTGCCTAAAATAAAGCAAGGCTTTGACAGTGTTTTTGTAATAGTGGATAGGTTTAGCAAAATGGTCCATTTTGTAGCATGTAAAAGCACAAATGATGCTTCCCACATTGCACATCTTTTCTTTAAAGAGGTAGTTAGGATCCATGGTCTACCTCAGACAATTGTATCTGACAGGGATGTAAAGTTCCAAGGCCATTTTTGGAGGACACTCTTCAAGAAATTGGGAACAAATCTCACCTATAGCTCTGCCTATCACCCACAAATAGATGGGCAGACTAAGGTAGTAAATAGATCCTTAGGCAATCTCCTAAGATGCCTAACCAAACAATATGCTCAAAGTTGGGATACACTCCTGCCCCAAGTAGAGTTTTCATTTAATGATTCCATGAACAGGTCAACCAAAAAAACTCCATTCCAAGTAGTATATGGTCTTCATCCCAAAGGACCATTAGACCTGATAGAAGTACCATCTGACTTCAAAGTTAGTGCTCAAGGCCAAGAACTAGAAAAAATCATCACAAAGGTGCAGCATGAGGTCAAAGAAGCATTGCAAAGATCTAGTTTGAAGTACAAGGAACATGTTGATAAGAGAAGAAGGGAGATCCACTTCAAAGTGGGAGACAAGGTTTGGGCATTTCTAAGGAAAGAGAGACTACCTAAGGGTAGATACTCTAAACTTCATATGAAGAAAGTAGGACCCTACAGTATACTCAATAAAATGGGTGAGAATGCTTATGAGATTTCTCATCCCCCAACCTTGCAAATCTCTCCAATATTCAATGTTGCAAACCTCACCCCCTACAAAGCTACAACAGGTTCAATGAATGAGCAAGGTGAGGAAACAAACATCAATGATGAAGACTATGTCACAAATCTTCCTCAAAGAAAAATAGTAGAGTTGGAAGAAATATTGGACACCAAGCTATTGAATCAGACCAGAACCAAGAAGTATATGCAGTATTTAGTCAAATGGAAAGGGCTTCCCAACACAGATGCAACTTGGCTGACCAAAGACCAAATCAAACAACATGGGACTTCGGTGGAACAATTAACCTCAAGTAGGAACTTTATTTTTAAAACTCAAGGGGATTATAGTGTAGGAGCACCCACAATAAACTCAACAAATCATGCTCATCAAAGTCCTAAGGACATCTAGTGAGGTTAGATCTTCCATCTAGGCATCTAGACCAAGTTGTAAGACCTAGTTCCAAGATTGGCATAACTATAAGCCCTTGGTCAACTATGGTCAAAGGTGGTCAAAAGGACTAGAAATGAAGGATTTTTGTTATTTTCATATTTTTTATGCTTGAGATCCATGTTGGATCAGTAGATTAGGTCTAAGACCAAGTTTGGTCTCCTAGTATGCAAAAATTGCAAAAATATTGTAAAGTTGCTTAGCAACTTTGACAACTTTTGCCAAAGGTTGCAACCAAAGCCCCCAATGGTCAAATGGTTTGAAATTTGATTTTAACCAATGGGGGACACCTTCATAAGCCCTTTTCAGGTGGGTGGAAGTAAGATATGTAATTTTGGCAAATCAAATTAATAAAATATCAACATTTCTCTACAAATTCCAAGGAGAATTGTAGTGTACGGATGAGTACAGATAGGAGGGCATAAAATTGTGAAACAAAAATTTGGATCCTTGAATCTAATTTCATTTACAACTGGTCTCATGTTCTAATCTTTCTTAGTTTGTGAGTTATCTAGTTTTTAGTGGAATTGCCTGGATTGAAGGCTTAAAACTAGGGTTTCCAATAGGGCTTGGTTGTTTGGACCAATTCCACCATGGGAAATTGATTCCCCTTGGTGGAATTCAACATTTTCCAATGTATTTTCATATTCTATAGGTTAGGAGTGAGGATTTATAGGGGAGTGGATTTGCCGTTATACCCTAGGTGTACATCTCTATGTGTGCACCAGTCTGTGACTTAGAATAGTCACCATAACTCTCGGTTGGGGATTCATCCAGGCTCCAAAATCTGGATTCTAAGTTATTTTACATGTCCTCACATGCTCCCACAATTGGTTCAGGCATTGTCTTGGGAGAAAGAGCACCCATAGTGTAATTGGAGTCCTAATTAGGCCTAATAGCCCAGTCTAGTTTAGGTGTTTCAGTATCATCCATTTGACTTCACATCTTCATGCTTGGATATGTTTTGTAAAGCCCAAAAGGGTGTCAAAATCTCCAGACTAATTCATCTCTCATGTGGAATTATTTTGACTTATGATCAAAATTCCTTCTAGGAAAGGCTATAAGCCTAGTCCTTGGTTTGTCAAGCAACTAGTATGTATGGGTTGCTTGTAGGTTAAAGAACCATTGGAACTAAACAAATAGGACCTACATAGGCCATAACAGTGATTTTAGGCCACCCCTAGTCTTGTGAGTGATTTCATGGGGTTTGGTTTCTTATTGGGTTAAGGAAACTCCTTAGTAATCCTTGATCATTAGTGTCTAGAACCTTGTGGAACCTAGTGATTAGGTTATCCTTGGATCTTGGGGTTGTGATAACCTCATTTCTTGTTCATTCTATACTTGGGATAAGTGTAGGGAACTTGACCTTCATACTTGGGTGTACTTGGTCTCAACTCTTGCCAATTCCTCACTGTTTAGAGGCTTCCTACTGCCCACTCTACATCATCTTCATTAGCTTGTCTCTTTTGGAACTCTAGGATGTCCCATACACTATCTAAAATTAAAGTCTTTAATTCCAACACTGTCTTTCTGAACTTAATCATATATTTGACAATCAAACTATGTATCTCTGATTTGTCAATCTCACTATACTTTTCATAGAACTTCCCGACTTGGTCAATTCTGCCTTCATGTACAATTCTTGTTTTTAATACTTTAAGGCTTGGTTTGAATCCTACCTCAAGAGGTGCTTGAGTGTTTTTCTTCATCCTTGTTTCTTGCAAGGATGGATGACTAGTGCTGGTTTCTTTCTTCCTCTTGACTATTGGCTTATACTCTGGAGGAGTGGTAAGGTCAATAGTATCCTTGGGCGTAGAAGGAGTATATCATCTTCTTTATCCTTCTGACTATCATCTTTTTCAATTTTTATCCTTTTTAACTTAGGATCTTCTTGTTTTTCTTCTATTGTTGCGCTTTTCAATTCCAAAGAAATCTTCTCTTCCCTTGCCTTGTCTAAATTAGCTTGAGTCACTCCATGAAATCTCAGAATCTTTGAAGTAACTTGGGCAACTTTTCTCTTAGTTGTTGCACTATTTATCTTGGCATCTATTTCTCTTCTCTTATCCTCACAAGCTCCCCATCTAGGTTCATTAGGATCTTTGGGGGCTGATAGTAGTACCTGCACATATGCTTCAAGGACCTATTCCTCTACCTCATAACCAAGTGGATGAATCCACTTAGTTCTTGGTTCAACAACTTCCATACAAGTTGTGTCTGTCTCTACCATAAAACAAATTGTATCCTTTTACTTTTCAACAATGTTTTCTAGAATCTTGTACCTCATTTGCATCTTAGCCCTGAAGGTCTTCAATTCCAATGTTACATAACCTCTCAATGTGCTCTTGGTGGATGCCTTGTTAGATATCTATGGCATGATTGGAATGGACTTTTCCAAATACAAATCCGATACTCTCCCAACTATATGAAGGTACATGTAAATAATTAAAGACCCAAACTTGAATATTTTGGTCTTATCATGCTTGATGGCCTTGATGTTATCAATCAGATGTGTGCGCAAGATCTCATAGAGATTGAACTCACCATCTTCCTTCACAAGTCTAATGGATGCTAGAATTGTGCCCTCAGACACACTATTCACCTTGTTGGTGTGATGAAACCTGTATCCTAGTATCATAGACATCAATTTGATGTTAGCTTTCTCAATAGGCTCAATTGTCATCCCACCTATCACTCCTTGACTTACATGTTTTCTCAATAATCTTTCTGACATCCTTGCCTATAGGAAGGACGATGCCTATCCTAGAAAGGCCTTTCATCTCATATATTAGGTCACTAGTGATCCTTATTGGTACATACCTATCCAAAAGAGATCATCATGAATTCTTCTAAGGAGTATTTTAATCCATTCAGTCTCATAGAACTCATATGCCGTAGTGTACTCCACAATAGGGTGATCATTCCACTTCGCATACTCATCCATGAATGTTTTATCTGGTTTCAACATGGTATCCATGTGCACCCTTAGCCTATACAACCCTACTGCTTCTTTCTTCCAGTAGATGTATGCCCTAATGTCCTTGACATGTGTGATGCCCATAGGTGTGTGAGAGAATGCTCCCTCTAAATCATCTAGGGTTGACTTAAATGGATTCTTCTTAAATACATATATCTTCTTCTCTGCAACATCAAAAACTATGGGAGTGGCCATGACTTACTTGTTTAATCACTTTCCAACTGATCTTCGAGATAATCTGAAGACTTCTGAATCGGCGTGACGAACTAGGGTTTCTACAACCGACCAAATGCACTGCTAATCACTGATAGATTAATCTCCAAGTCTTCACAATTACTTCTAAGGCTCTTTCTACTCTTTAATTGCTCACAATTTGAATGCAATGAGTAATCAAACAACTTTCTATGTACTTAAAGTGAAAATTCTACCATTAATGCTTGCCGCGTAAACCAGGTTGTCACTTCAAAATTTCCAACTTGAGTTCTACTAACCATCAGTATGTGTTCTCTTGCACAAAGGTTCCTTTATACTCCAAAAGCTTAAGTCCAATGGCACATACTCTGAGAATGAGTATACTAGCCACACAGGGGTCTAGAGCTAAATTATCTCCCCCTATGACCCTAAGGGCCATTCATCTAGATGTAGAGGGTGTGTCCACTATGGATGCATCCAATACATTCTCAGCAACTTTTTCCTTCTTTCCTTCTGACTAAATCAAGCTCACATCCTCTGAGGCTTTCACAAACTTGACTTCTCCTTTGGGATCCAATACTAGTTCTTCAACCTTTTTAGGGCTTTCTTGACCTTGCATCCTTGATCTACAGAACTTTGAGATATGTCCAACCTTGTTACAAGAGTGAAAAATGATTGGAGGTCTTATATTCCTTGGCGCGTTGACATGAGTCACCATTTTACACTGTCTCACTGAGTAACCATTATAGTTACATATCTGGCATGTAACAATCTGAGAACTTCTTATATTTGTTTGATTCTAATTTCTCTGATCATGTTGAATCCTATTCTTCTTATGAGTCTTGCAATTCATAGCTCTATGACCAAATTTATTGCATGAATAATAGTAACCATTAAAAGGTCTTACCTTTGTACAGTTTCTTGCAATGTGTCCATGCTTGTTACATGCAAAATAGGTGTGTTCAATTTGCTTGTGCTCATTCTTAGGAGGTCCACCATTATCTTTGGTTTGATCTTTAGTCTTCTCAGTATCAGTAGAGACTTTTTGTGCATCCTTTCTTGCTCACATGTTGTCAATCTGGTTTTGTGCTTCATTGTATCCAATACAGCTAGTGTCTCCTTTTGCTCTTCTTGCATACAACTAAGATCCTATCAAATCAGGACTGGTGTGCAATTTTTCAATGTGATTCTTTGCTTCTTTCAATTCAGACTCCAAGCTTTCTTTGCTATTCCTTAGCTCCAAGATTTCCAAGTTAGCTTGCCTTAATTCCTCATTGAGTTGAAGGTTCTCCTTGACTTGTTCATTATAGACATCCTAATTGTTAGTTAGTTTATCATTAAATTCTTCAAGTAGTTCTTTCAAAGATGCATTGTCTTCATTCAGCTTCTTAACCTTTGCTCCTAGATCACTGTTAGAGAATTCTTTCAAATCTTTTCTTAGCCTTTTGATAACTAATTGTGCATCACTGACTTTTTCCTTTAGTTCTTCAATTTCTCTTTTTGATTTGTCCAGGTCTTCAAGAGCAGCTTCAAGATTTCTTTTAATATGTTTCATTTCCACTTTTCCCATGATCTCCTCAAGTGGTTAAACTTATTTTCTAAGGACCAGAGCTCTAATACCAATTGTTAGGAATGGGAACACTGAGAGGGGGGGAGGGTGAATCGGTGTTCACTGTATTTAATCTTTAAACTAAACTTGAATGCTTAAGAATTGAAATAAGCATTCACATAAACATGAAACATGAAATCAACACATGACACCAATATGGTTATGGGGAAACCCAAATAGGTAAAAACCCCAATGGGAATTGACACCCACTAATATTCTGCACTAGTGTTTTGTGATCCATGTTAGAAGATCCATAACCCTATTAGGAGTTTTTTACAATGCTTTAAGTATAGTAGACCTTGTTAAGGTTCAGACCCTATTAGGAGTCTTTTACAATAGTCCCTATTAGGGGAGAGGATGCACTATCCAAGAGCTCACTGCTCAAGTGGTGAAGGCTACAACCTTTTGATCTTAGATACACACTATATCTATTGGATGAACTATCACTATGACACTGCTTGTCAGATCAGTTCCTTTAATGCGTTGATGCTTTGACCTCTAGCAAAGCTCTAATACATCTTATACTATCTTCGCACACTTCTGCTCTTCTTATCACAACTCTATCTCAACTTCCATGCCGAATACAATGGGTGCATCTTATATTTATATGTGCATACAAAATAAACAACTAGGTCAGCCTTATAACCTATTACAAACAATGCTTCCAAATAAATTGGCTCAAGCGTGCTTACAAAAAAACAAGTATACATGTCAGCAATCTAAATATAATATGTGCATAGCCTTTACAACATTACAATATAATCGCAAACCAAAATACTAACTGTCGGCTTCATGGTCTGTTCTTCTCTGGCACTCACTGGCTATGCAACTTCAACTGACTATATCTTTTTCATCCTTGCATATCTGATTATTCTCTCATAGACGCATAAGTATAGTCTAACCAACTTTTTTTCTAGGGTGCATACCATAATTTTTCTATACGCACATGTGCTGATGCTCTGAGCTACAGGAACTCTGTACACTATCCAGTCTTCAACACTTAGCTGATTTCTGATCTTCTCATCAAGTGCGCTGACTCCAAACTGCTATATGACTTTGTTGCCATAATGACAACACTATATCAAGTCATATACATTAGTATAGTAAAATTTCCAACATTAATCTCCTTCCCTTTTTATCTTCTGCATTCATTGGAATCTAACGTGAAGACTGTGAATGAGGCCATATCCCTTGGTAAATCCCCCATCTATCTCCATGAGGGACTTATCCTTCACTTATACAACTTCCACTGTGCCCTCTACCCCCCTCCACCTTTGCAGGTTTCCCACTCCTCTCACCAACCCTTGTCACCTTCGGTATCTCTTAATAAGGGTATTCACACCCCTTCTTCTATCCCCAAGTCCTCAGAAACCCAACCCACCCCAAGCTCTCAAAAGCACACCCGGGACCCTGATGACAGTTCTCCACCCCTGCTAAGAAGTACAAAATGATAATTATTAATTTGGACTACCCCTAGACCTTTGAGCCTCAACCCACTTCTACCTGGCGCTCCTCCCTCCTTGCTAAAGAGTAGGGGAAAAGAGCTACTAGAGAGATTATGAGTTGGGAGGATGCTTCTTCCTAGGAGGATGCTTCTGTGGGCTCTCCTAGCAAAGAAGGATGGGGTAATGAGACTGAGTAGGCTGAAATTCATACCAATGTGGTTGAGGAGGTGTTGAAGGAAAAAGACCCCAGTAACCAAACCATAGTGGCCGAGGAGGTGATGAAGGAAAAAGACCCCAGTGTGGATAAAGAGCATATTGGTAGCGGCCTAATGGGAAGAATTAAGTACCAATTCACCTCTATGGAGGACATGGTGTGCAAACTTTCCCAGGACCTAGAAGCTACCAAAAAGTGTCTAACGAATGTCAATAAATTTGCGCTTAAGGTTATGCATGCTTCTGCCACTACTCTCTGCCTCCTCAATGAGAAAGCCTCAGAGGATAAGGATGATGTTAAAGACAACAAGGAACTCTTCAAGTTTGTACATGAGGAGTGGGTAGACCTTCTGCTGTCGAAGCGCTTATCAGAGGAAATTTTTCTCTATGGCTATTCATGGGTGGGAGGGTGGAGAACGTTGTTGTCTCCTCGCCTCCCTTTTGGTTAGTTTTTTCTTTTTTTATGCATGCACAATACTTTGAATTTGGTTTCTAGCCCTGCGTGGCACTTGGTTTGGCTTAACTTAAACATTTTCAAGACTATTTCGTGGATGTGTGATACTTTGTGTTTGTGGTGGCTTACTTTCTGCTACTTTTTTTTTATCGTGGTATATGTTCTTACTTCAATGTTACTCTCTATGGTGATTAATTTTCTATTAAGTCACATAGTCAACTTCTTTGTTCTACGGATTAGCACCCTTCTTGTTGTTGCTATTTTCAAAAACACTTATGATGTTAAAGATAAATAAAGAGAATGATTAATTTAATATATAAAAATATAATGAGCGATATGATTATGAATATTTGGGACTAACTTAATTTTCTTTTGGTATGAATTGAATATTGATTTGTAAAAAATGTGAAGAAATATATTATGAACATTTGGGGTTTGGTTGACCAACTTAGGTGTTTAAATAACAAAAATACATAGATGGGAAGCACACAGAGAAAATGAAGCACTTGATTAAATACATAGATATTCCCAATTATTGTATTCTCTACTTTTTGTAAATATCCATAAAAATTGTTTACAATTTCTTTTGATCATAAAAGCATAAAAAGAACATTATACCTAACTACATAACAAATGAAATAGACATTCTAAGTAAAATAGAATCTTGCAAAATTTTCCAATAAACTTATCATCAAAGTTCTTCAATAGGAAAGAATTAGACGTCACATAGTAAACTCCACCTCCTCCTATTTTATGATATTTAATACCAAGTATAAAGATTGGTCATTACTTATGTGGAACATCTAACTGAAGTAAAATTCAGCCATTAATTTCGGTCGTACTGTTGCCCAAATTATACACTGAGGTCTTTCAAATCCATTGAGTAGCGAGATTTAAAAGAGATTTTGTGTGGAGATTTTCTCTATTTCAAGAAAATGGAATACATATTATTTCTAGCAATGTTGATGTTTCTCTTTTCATTCTCAACTCTACTCCAATCTTCTGCTCCTCCTGACCAGCAATCTCTATTGGCATTCAAAGTTGCAATCACCTCTGACCCCAAAAATTCCTTAGCAAATTAGAATACAATTACTCCCATGTGTAATTGGACTACCGTTACTTGCTCTCCTAAATCACAACAAGTGGTTGCGCTAGGTCTCCCTACTATAGATTTACAGGGCGTCATTTCTCCTAGGCTTGGGAATCTCACAGCTCTGGATGATCTCAATCTTTCCTTCAACCAACTTCATGGGAGTATTCCTGATGAGCTTTACAAGATGATAAACTTGGTTAATCTTCAATTGCAACGAAACAAGTTTACAAGTACAATGCCACCCTCTATCAAAAATCTCTCAACCTTAGACACATTGGACTTGTCAAATAATTTCCTCCATGGACCTATTCCTCCAGATATAGGTACACTCACCCAGCTACAGTTCCTCTGCCTCTATGCTAATCAGTTGTCGAGTAGCACCCCTTCCTCCATAGGAAACTTGTTAGAATTGATCTTTTTGAAATTGCAAGCCAATAATCTCACAAGTTATATTCCTCCTCAAATATGGAATCTCACCCAACTAGAGGACCTCAACCTCTCTAATAATTATCTTAGCAGAACCATTCCTCCTAAATTAGGGAATATCATCAATTTGGAAGCACTTAATCTATGGTGAAACAAGCTTAGTGGTACCATACCTCCTGAAATAAGGAATCTCATCAATTTGCAAATACTTAATCTATAGGGAAATAACCTTAGTGGAACCATACCTCCACAAATAGGGGGTCTTAGCCAACTATTGTATCCTAACCTTTATAAAAATAATCTAATCAGAACCATATGCCCTGAAATAGGGAATCTCATCCACCTACTGGACCTTGGGCTAAGTGAAAATAACCTTAGCAGAACCATTCCTCCTAAAATAGGGAATGCCATCAATTTGAAAGTACTTGATCTATGGGGAAATAATCTTACTAGGAGGATTCCAAAATCTATAGGAAAGCTTTCTCCAAATTTAGAACTAGTCAACTTCTCCCACAATAGCTTGAGTGGAAACATACCTGGAGAACTTACGGAAAATCTTCAAAACCTTAATTTTTATTTGAATCTATCATCTAATTTTCTCCAAGGACCTCTTCCTGAAGAAATAGGTAACCTTGTAAATGTTAAAGCAATAGACGTTTCTTCTAATAAGCTCGATGGAATGATTCCAACAACACTTGCAAATTGTGTATCACTGGAGCATCTCAATCTCTCTCATAATGCCTTTGAAGGTCTGATAATCGATACACTTGGGTTGTTACAAAATTTGAAATTTGTTTATCTTTCTTCTAATTTATTCTCAGGAGATATTGTATAGTGCCGATGAAAATCTCTCATAAAAAATTGAGTGGATAAGTTTGTTCTAATTAATGTGTAAATGCATAAGAAAGTTGTTAGCAATGATGGTTTAATTTCTCTTAGTCTTTTAGAGGTGGGAAGAGTATGTAGTCTAATAAAGTAGAATATAATAAACAATTCCATTTGTGTGTATTTCTTGTCTTTGTATTGCTACCAGGCCTCTAAATTTTAACATAATATCAAAGCCACATGAAATGCGAAATCTTCAGGATAAAAATCATTGAAATATGTAAGAACATCTTGAAAATTGATTCTTATGAAATTATAGAATCAAGTGTAGAGTGACTAACCTAAGAACTCTTACTGATTTAAGAGCTCAAATATGTAAGTTTATATGCCGCTCTCATATCATGTTTTAACAAATATTCAATGTATCAATGTCTTATAGAAATATGTTATTTACATTTATTCAGTAAATGTTTTTATAAATTGTTATCCGATGTGTAAAATGTCAAATCGTTTGCGAAAGTGAAAGTTAGGTCATTTTTGTTTATTAGCTTATCTACACTCAAGTGATATAACTTCAGCTTTTACTTTATCTTGATTGTTATCACTCGACTAAATTCTTCTCCAATGTAGGATGGAGAAATCAATGAAGCTCTTCTTTTAGGTAGATAACTTATAGCTTCATTGTTTATAAAATTTCTAAAGAAAAACTTTCTGGAAGAAGATTACATTATCAAACTTTAAGTAATTAATTATTAGTTAATATATTCCATACTTCGATTGTCTATAAGTTTAAATAATATATAGAATGTAAGTAGGACAAAATAGATTTTTGAATTCGCAAATGAAAATTAATAAAGAATGTAGGATATCTCATGTTTATTATGAGGGTGATATTATAGAGGATGTTTTCTTGGTAGTCTTCAAATTTTTGGTGAAAAATTGATAAGGTGGTAGATGAATGATAATCTCCCTAGGTTTGTCTTAAAAATGATATCTTACAAAAGGAGACACGCTTAGAGTTCAAATCAGAAAGTGGCTTTATGATCTGTAAATTAAGTGCTAAAAGATTTCAAAATTTACTTTGCATGCTTTCTAGGCAATTTTTTGCCCATGTTTATCTTTGTTCATTTTGAAAGGTAAAAAATAGAGTTTCTATGGAGGTTAAGAATAGAATGCCTGCCATTAGAAGTTTTCTTGACAAGATGGGAGGTGATGGAAATTAATTAACGCCTATTAAATATGAGGAGGTCATGAAGGAAAAAACTATGTGGAACAATCTAAAGTCATGTGGCATTACCCTTTTTTGGAGAGGCTCCACGAGTTCAACTCAAAATTCATCAAGGAGTTTGTGGAAAATTCAAAAAATAGAAAAATGTATATTATGTGTTGAAAATAGGGAGTCACGAAGGAACTAATGAAAAAGTTGTTAGCCTCCCCATGTTGTAAGAAGATATTTTTGAAGTGATAAGGACTCAGTTATGGCAGCCAACAATTTTTTGATGCACAATAAAGGTGGGAATGTAGAAAAGAAAAAAAGAGTGGTTATATCATGAATTCTTTTAACAAATTGTAGGTTACGGTAGTTAAGGTTGTGATCCAATTTTTTTCCTTGGATGATAGGTTTGATGAACTACAACTGATTTGAATAAATTGTATGACTTGAAGATCTATGATTTGGAGATCACTGAGTTGTTGAATAGATATGTAAGATGATTAAATCAATAATATGTTGTCATTTATGTCAACTAGTTTTGACAATACTTATCTTGTAAGTTACTATACCGAAACATCTGTAGAAAGAAGAAGAAAAGAGATGAAGAAAAAATATATCTACATGAGGAAGATCGATATGACAGATGAGGATAAGGAATATATTGGGTAACTTATTGATGAGTCTATGACCTTATGTTATCGACTTGATTATGTTGCATTCATATATGATGAAGGATTGAGCAAATTGTTACAAATTATTGTGGTCAGTTGATGAAGCATTTTAGTATACACTGATGCAGTGTAGTGTATACTGACAATAGTACAAATAGAGCTTGTGTTCACTGACGCATTTCTTTGTTAACTGAGCAGGAGAAAAGAACTAAAATGACTAGTTTAGCTAATAGAAATTGATGAGCTGTAAAGTGTTATGATTTCAAGGTTGAAGATAAAGTTTGTTATGAAGATCTACAGCTAATAAAATTCAAGGAAGATCTAAAGGAAGGAAACAAAACTTGTTACTGACACATCAACCGAGAAAGGTTTAAGCAGTAAAATGGATGAAGGAGAATAAGTAGCAAATTCTGATGGATGGAATTAAAATGGTTTACTTGTCTATTTAAGAGACTAGAGTTTCATTATGAAACTTATGCTGAAAGAAGGAGACTACAGAGATATTACATGAACAAACTTCATGCATGCCTGATCAGACTAGTTAAGAAGAACCAAACTGTAGAGTGTGTGCTATAATTGTGTCACACTTCTATGAATCATTACATTCAAGAACACTCAAGAATGAGGTCTCAAAAATTGATCCATAGCTCCCTAGGCATGGAGTGCAAGGGTTTTAAGAATGCTCTCGGCTAGAGCTATTTAGCCTATAACCTTGCTAGTAAACCATACAATGGGAGATTCAATGAAGACAAGGGCAAGAATGCCAATATCCTCAAGAATCAAGAGTGAAAATGCAATGCAATGCTATGCTAGAAATGAAAATGCAAGCTAAGCTAGATGAATTAATCTAAAGCATAAAGGAAACTAAGCTAAGTATAACTAGATAGATCTCAAAATTTATAAGAGGGAAGTGCCAAAGCTAAACAAGGATAACTTCGCAATATGGCAAAGCCAAATGAAGTTGCATGTATATGGAATTGGGAATTCTTCCCTCACACTAATGGAGAATGACTACCTTGCACCGCCCACTGGTCCCTTGACCCTTGATCAACTAAGAGACAAACATGAGCATAATGTTACTATGATGGAGATTGTTGATGCCTGTACAGATGTCAAATTTGAAGATATCAAGGACTGTACTACTACTAAGTAGATGTGGGATAAACTTGCTCAAGTTTATAGTGGTGATGCGAATGTCAAAAGAACCAAAGATGGAAGCTTAAGGGGAAGATTCAATGATATGAAATGAAGGAAGGAGAAAACATTGTGCAGTACACAAACATAATAAAGGAGGTAGTTCATGCTATTAGAGCATCTGATGGTGTTATTGATGAAGAGATAGTGGTAAGAAAAATTCTCAGGACCTTATTGCCAGTTTATGCAATCAAAATATCTACAATTCATGAAACTAGGGCTGCATCTGGTAACAACCTTACTCTTGACAATATGATTGGTAAGCTTACAACCTTTGAACTAAACAACTTTGATAATAGTGTTGTACTGTCTATTGAAACTACTTTTATGTCCTCTCTGAAGATTGGTAAGTCTAGTAGCAGAAATAGAAATGATGACAGTGATAGCAATACTAATGATGAGCTTGATGAACTTGAAGCTCTTATGGCCAGAAGGTTACCTAAAGGTAAATGAAGATATAGAGGTAAATTACCTTTAGCATGCTTTAACTATAAAGAGGTTGGTCATATTGCTACTAGATGTCCACACAAGAAAGATGATGATAGGAACAAAGACCAATTTGGTGAAGGAAGCTATGGGAGAAGAGGCAACAGAAGTTACCGACACTACAACAGAGACAATTGAGACAATAATGATAAAGGAAAGAAGGTGTGCTACATTGCAGAAGAGGATTTCACTGATACCAAAATTGATGAAGATGTGAAGGTAGTATTTGTTGCAATGAGGAATGACTCAGAGGAAGATGAAAGGTATGTAGAGACAACACTTATTTCTAAGGTTAATAAAAATGATACATGGATCATAGATAGTGGTTGTACACATCACATGACTGGTGATGAAGAAAAATTTGACCATCTTGAAGAACACAATGGAAGATCTGTGAAAATGGGTAATGATACACCTTGTATGGCTAGAGGAAAAGCATCCCCGATGATAAATGATAGAATTAGATGTGATAATGCTTATTGGGTAAAAGGACTAAAGTATAATTTTCTAAGTGTGGCACAACTAAACAATTCAAGCCACCGAGTTGCTTTTGTGAGCAAGAAAGTGAAGATATTTCATGATGAAGGAAGACTTGTTGGTACTCGAACACAATCAAGAGGTAATTTGTTTTATCTTCATAATAACCAGTCTTCTTGTTTAATAATGAAAGATGAAGATGCATGGTTGTGGCATAAAAGGTTATGTCATGTGAATTTTGATAACATGATTAAGATCAGTAAAAAGAAAAAGGTTAGAGGTCTACCTAACTTATCAAAGCCTGATCATGTTATGTGTCATGAATGTCAAAAAGGTAAAATGACAAAATCTAGTTTCAAAAGTAAAGATTATTCAACAAAGAAATTACTTGAGTTAGTACATACCAACCTATGTGGTCCTATGATAACTCAGAGTTATTGAGGAGATAGATACTTTATTCTTTTTGTTGATGATTATACTAGATTAATGATAGTCAAGTTCTTGAAAGAAAAATTAGAGGCATTTAAGATGTTCAAGTGTTATAAAGAAAAAGTTGAGAAAGAGACTAGTAAAGAGTTGAAATGCTTAAGATCTAATAAAGGAGGTGAATTTATCTCTGATGATTTTACTAACTTTTTTAATGAGCATGGTATTAAAAGATAGGTCTCTGCACCGAGGACACCTCAGCATAATGGCATTGTTGAAAGGAGGAATAGGTCAATTGTTGACTATGCAAGGACAATGATGTTACAAAAGAATGTTGCTCAAACATACTGGAGAGAAGTTGTTAGCATAGCTGTTTATGTTCTAAACTAAGTACGACTGAAGGACACTAATAAGATACCCTATGATTTATGGTTTGGCTAAAAACCCACTATAAGTTATTTCAAAATTTTTGGAAGTAAATGCTTTATTCTGAAAGATGAAAGAAATGGGAAGTTTGACACAAAAGGTGATGAAGGGATATTTCTAGGATATTCCACTAAAAGTAAAGCATACAAGTGTCTTAACAAAGTAACTAATAAAATGATTGAAAGTACTAATGTTCAGGTTGATGATTTTGATGATAAGAATGTAGAGGAAATCATAAAGGAACTGAAAGACTATGGTAGATTTACCTACATTGAACAACCTAAGTACCTACCAAAGTCGTAGACAGTGACAACTGGTCAGCAAGAAAACAATACCAATGGACAGGAAGGAGAGACCGACGAGAAGGAAGCACCTATCAAACAATCAAATGAGCTTGCACAAGATGAACAAGAAATAAGAGATCAGATACTAGCAAGATTTGTTAGAAGACATCATCCTGAGACACAAATCATTGGAGACAGACAAGCTGGCATGCAAACAAGAAGTAAAGCAAGACAAGGTACATGTCTAGTTTGTGAATATAAACCGAAGAATGTAAAAGTTGCATTAGAAAATGATGAATGGGTCAATGAAATGAAATAAGAAATAGAACAGATAGAGAAGAAAAAAACCTAGAGTTTAGTACCTAGACCTAAGGACAAGAATGTTATCGGTACTAAGTGGATATTTAGAAACAAGTTGAATGAAAATGGAGAGGTGACAAGGAATAAAGCTAGATTGGTATGCAAGGGATATGCACAAGAGGAAGGAATTGATTATGGTGAAACATTTGCACCTGTTGCTAGATTAGGAGTTAGAATGTTACTTGCATACGCTACACACAAAAAATTCAAAGTTTACCAAATGGATGTTAAATCTACTTTTCTGAATGGAATACTTGAAGAAGATGTCTACATAGAATAACCAGAAGGGTTCATTGATCCAGACAACAAAGACATGATATGTAGATTACATAAATCTTTATAGGGTCTAAAGAAAGCACCGAGAGCATGGTATGAGAGACTGCATAACTATTTGCTAAGTATTGGATTTGTTAGAACCAGTGAGAATAGTAATCTGTACATGATTGGAAATTCTGATGATACTATCTTGATTGCTGAGATATTTGTGGATGACATAATATTTAGAGGACAAGATCATATTTGTAAGTCATTTGCTGATAAAATGAGAAGTGAATTTGAAATATCTATGTTTGGAGAGATTAAGTTCTTTCTAGGCTTACAAGTTATTCAGCAGAATGATGGTATATTCATCACACAATCTAAATACATAAAGGAAGTATTAAAGACATTTGGCATGGAAGATGATAAACTTGTTGGAACACCAATGGCTACTAGATGTAAACTGACTAAAGAAGATGGAACTACTAAGGTAAACCAGACACTATACTGATCCATGATTGGTAAGTTAATGTATGTAGTTTACAGTAGACTTGATATAGCACATGTTGTTGGAATACTTGCTAGATTTTTTGCAAACCCTAGAGAGTCACACATGGTTGCTACAAAGAGAATCTTAAGATACCTAAAGAAAACTGAAGATTATGGACTATGGTATCCTAAGAAAGGCAAGTTTGAACTTAAGGTATACATAGATGCTGATTGGGCTAGAAATGTGGATGATAGAAAGAGTACCAATGGAGGAGCATTCTTCATTGGTGAAAGACTTGTTACATGGACAAGTAAGAAACAATCTTGCATTTCCCAGTCTACAGCTAAAGGAGAGTATGTTTTTGCTGCTACTAGCTATTCAAATATTACATATATCAAGCAAGTGTTGGAAGGAATGAATGAGGTAATCACTAAGTCGATGATTATATATTGTGACAACACTAGTGCAATTAATATTTCAAAGAATCTAGTGATGCACTCTAAAACAAAATACATATCTATTAAGTATCACTACTTAAGGGAACAAGTATAGGAGAAGCAAGTGAAGCTAGAATTTGTTACATCAAAAGAACAACTTGCAGACATTTTTACAAAGCCTCTACCGAAGGATACATATGAATACTTAAGGACTAGACTTGGGGTTTGTCCCCTGTCTACCAGTCACTAATGTGATATGGATGTTACATCAGCCTAAACTTATCAAAAGGTCATTCATGTTGATGCAGTAGAGTTCACACTTTGGATTTTTGTCTAAGGTTGTGAAAGATTGAAGAACTAGAACATATTTTCACTTCAGTATACCAAGGTACAGAGAATGCACCAGACAACAAATAGTTAAAAGGCTACTACAGAGCTGTATGTTTATGTATTTCTTTGGCATTGTTGTCAAATGAAGAGAGATTTCAATATGAAGCCAAAGACAAAGGGAGAGAGATATAGAAAAGGGAGAGCATTGAAGATCAGTTACTAAGAACACTTGTAGACTGAAAAGATCATATATGTAGAAGTTAGTCTGTACTTGCAAATGCTTTTAAGTAACGTAGTGATTAAACATATAAAGATAGGGAGAGCTTGTAACACATTACAACATTTGTTGACAAAGTTGTAGAATACGTGTTTGGTATGTGTATGGCATATTTCATATTGCTTGTGTTGCCATCAATGCCAAAGGGACAGAATGATGAACTACAACTAATTTGAATAAATTGTATGACTTGAAGATCTATGATTTGGAGATCAATGAGTTGTTGATTAGATATGTAAGATGATTAAATCAATAATATGTTGTCATTGATGTCAACTAGTTTTGACAATACTTATCTTGTAAGTTACTATACCGAAACATCTGTAGAAAGAAGAAGAAAAGAGATGAAGAACAAATATATCTACATGAGGAAGATGGATATGACAGATGAGGATAAGGAATACATTGGGTAACTTATTGATGAGTCTATAAGCTTATGTTATTGACTTGATTATGTTACATTCATCTATGATGAAGGATTGAGAAAAATTTTACAAAGCAGTGTGGTCGGTTGATGAAGCATTTTAGTATACATAGACGTAGTGTAGTGTGTACCGAGAATAGTAAAAACTAAGTCTGTGTTCACCGACGCATTTCTTTGTTAACCGAGTAGGAGAAAAGAACTAAAATGACTAGTTTAGTCGACAGAAGTTGATGAGCTTTAACGTGTTATGATTTTGAGGTTAAAGATAAAGTTTGTTATGAAGATCTACAGCTAACAAAATTCAAGGAAGATCTAAAGGATGCAAACAAAACGTGTTACTGACACATCAGCTAAGAAAGGTTTAAGCAGTAAAATGGATGAAGGAGAATAAGCGGCAAAATTTGATGGATGGAATTAAAATGGTTTACTTGTCTATTTAAGAGACTAGAGTTTCATTATGAAAATTATGCCAGAAGAAGGAGACTGCAGAGATATCACATGAAAAAGCTTCATGCATGCCTAATCAGAATGGTTAAGAAGAACCGAACTGCAAAGAACACCAAGCATCAGAAAGTTATTACTGAGAGACAGTAAGTTACTGAATACTGATTGAAACAAAATTGATATATTGATCAAAGGATTTGAATGAGCTTAATAGAGATCTGATAATCTTCAATTGAAGTTGTATTGTAATCAAATCACCTACTGTTATGTTTTAACCATTGTAAATAGATAAATCTCTTAACATAGTGGACTAGAAAGTCTTATAATGTCATTCATAAAGTGTACATTTGTTATCCTGTTAACCCCATAGTGAATGTTGGTTGGACAATAACAATTGGTCTAAAATCCTCTAACAAGGTCACACCTCATAGTGTGTTTGTAACCTTTAATAGGGTTGGGTCTTCACCGACCTCAGTTCAGAAGAGTGAACAATTTTTCGGTTGCCGGTCCCAGGTGGTTTTTCCCTTAACAGGGTTTCCACGTTAAATATCTTGTGTTATGTGTTGATTGTGATGATTGTTTGTTATCATACTTTACATGTTGCATATTGGATTTGATCGATAATCATTATAAGTTATTGACTGGTAATCGGTAAAAGCACAGATAGTATAGTATTTTATATTACCAAGCTGCAAAAGTTTTTGTATATTATTTTTGGTTATACATTTTGGAATTGGGACTATCGATAACTGACTCAGCCCCCTCTCAATTATTCTAAAAAGGTTCACAACTGTGTGTGGGCACTATTTTGTGATGCTTAGTCACTTTCATCACAAGGTTTGCATTTCATTTCCTTTCTTTTATCTTCTATCTCTACAAGCATTTAAGATCATAGAAAGAACCCTATGAACTTTGTGTTGCATGCATATTTAATTTTTCTTATTGTTGATCATTGAAAGTCTTTCCCTTCTCCCTCTAAATCTAGAATCTAGTCTTTCTTGTTCCCTTTTAGAAGGAAGAGGATACAAAACATGTGGAATATGAAAGTCTCTATTCAGAGGAGGATAAGTAGGATACTAAGATTGAGTTGATGTTGGTTCCCCTTTATAGGGAGGGAATCATTTTTATAGTTTTTAAGAAGTAAGACACCATTAGCCCTAAAACTAAAAGATCTTCCCCTCCACCTATCTCTCATGAGGCTCCTCTAGATGACTCCTCTCAACATTTGTAGTGACTAGATATGGTGCTAAAGTCTAAATATTAGGAGCTTGAGGTACAAAGAGAAGGGATGCC
>BSBK01004856.1:580000-748190 GCA_027943335.1 Chamaecyparis obtusa
TTTATGAATTTGATCAACCATAATAGATTAGGATAGTACTCAATAGGATTCATGATTAGTTCCTTTGGATTGGTGACCAACCAATTAAGATCACAAGAGAACTAATTCCCCTAGTCATTAGTCTGGAGAATGCAAGAAAGATTCACATTATTGCAAATAACATGAAAAAGGAAGTTCAAACTTTGACAGGTTCAAAATGGAATAGGAGAGCCATGACCATAAATGACATCGAGAAGAAGGATGTTAGGTTGATTGTAATGATTTTGGGATAAAAAATGCACAATAGATTTCAACTCTATTTCTATAGGAATAATACAGATGGTTTATAACATGGTTGTTGAAAATCAGCATTATAATGTATGTGAGGTCCTTAGATTATAGCTATTGGAAAATCTAAGAAGGATAAAATATGAGAAGTCAAATACCTGAACAAATTTGGTTTTTTAATCCTACACCTATTCTTCCATATCATACATAGATTTCCTGGCATGTATCCTCATGCATGGAACTGAGATGAACCAAACTGCAGCTCAAATTAGAAAATATTACAGAATGTAGGAAAAGAGTCACATTGACAGTAAACTCTTTAGACTATTCAAAGGCTTTCAGAGAGAAATGAAGCAAAGAGAAAGAATCACTAAGTGAATTGTAGAAAAATATCAAGACAATCTATTTTATGGTAGAAGCTGGTAGTACTTTCTTGGAATTTATTGAGCCTAGATACAACGGTGTACTCCCATGGGATATGACGAAAGTGCACAAATTTTGATATCTCACATAAAACATATCCTTGCATCTAAAAAAGACCCTAATGAAGAGAGGTGGGGAACTTATGAAGAAACGACTCTAAAGGTTAGAGAGTTATAGAGTAAGGGAGAAAGGAAGAGAAAGTAGAGAAATTTGTTTACAAATTTGCAGAAGGAGAAGGGGTATCTAAAGATCTAATGGAATAATTAAGGAAAAAGGTCATAGAGATGTTCTTTGGATAGGAGAACTTAGAACTTTCACCCATACAAATTTTTGAATATGTAGACATATCAGATTCCCCTCTAGTATTAATCCCAGTACAAGATCAAGCTCCTACCCCTCCTAAGAGAAAATCATAGATATCAACAATAGTAAAAATTGAGAACAAGGAAGGAGAAGATCTTGTGAGGACTACAAGTTCCTCTAGACCTAAGGTGATGAGTTTTGGATGTGGTTATAAAAAAATACCTTGGTTACTCCATCCAAGGAAGAATCTCCTGCGAAGAAGAGAAATAAGATAAAGAAGAGGAAGAGAAACAAAAGTGTACACACTAAAATGTGCACTTCTCTAAGTCTTTACTTCCAAGGGAATCCATGAATCGAAAACCTTGAAAAGTGACCTAGAGCTCCCTAGGCATGGACTGCAAGGATATTAAGAGTGCTCTCAGCTAGAGCTATTAAGCCTATGACCTTGCTAGTAAACCATGCAATGGGAGATTCAATGGAGACAAGGGAAAAAATGCCAATATCCTCAAGAATCAAGATGAGAATGGAATGCAACTATGCTAGAAATGAGAATGCAAGCTAAGCTATGAAAAGAAAGATGCAAGTGTTACAATCCAAGCTAATTAATCTATGTGAGCTAATCTAGAGCATAGAAATGAAGCTATGATGCAAGAAATGAAAGATGGATGCAAGAATGTCTTCAAAAAGCTCCAAAGTCTCCAAGAAATCCTGCAGCATAAGGTTAGTATTCAAAAGATGGATCATAAAATGAGAAGAGAGCTCTCCTTTTATAAGAAATGAGAAAAAATGGACCATGGAGATTAAGAGGCAAAAGATTTAATCAAGGGTGGAGCTTGAAAGAGGAGCAATCCATGTGCATAAGTATCCTCCAATGAGAAAATAAGAGTTGACTTTTGTGTCCATATGACACAAAAAGTGCTTTTCTTCTTTTTATTAAATAAGAATAATGCTTTATTTGTGCAACTTAGGATAAGAGGAAAAGTGGGGGGATTTTTATTTAATAAAAGAGGAGAAAATTCCTTTTAATTAAATAAAGACTTAGGATAAGATGGTTAGCCCATAGAATAAAATTGGATAAATGATAAAATTAGGATTTGATCAAGAATAAGCAATTGATGATTTACAAAAATAGGCTAATAGTCTAGGTGACCATTTTTAGGTGATTACATTTGCCCCTCTTTGACTAATGTGTGACCGATCTGAGAACACATTACATCAAAGAATAGATCAGCCAAGAAGGCAAGTAGATAGAGATCTGACTCCAAAGAATGAAGTGCAGAGAGATAGAAAATCCTCCATGGTCAGCTTGGTAGTGACAGTACTGAACACTTGGGAAAGAGATGGACAATAACAGGACTCGAGGTGAGAACTAACATGTCAAGCGCAAAGATAGATTGATTAGAGCAAATGGAATGGTCAAGCATATGCTCTAGAGAATAGCCAATAGGATATGATGTGTCTGCCCCCTCAAGATCGAAATCAAAATTAGGTAGAGGGAAGGCAGAAGCAAGAGCAACATGATCAAATCACTAGAAATCATAATCGAAGAGATGAAGAATGATAGGATAACCATCAAGCAGTGAATATATGCCCTAGTTTGACTAGGTTTGACTAAGAATGATATAGGATTAGGATGAAGTCAAACCTCAGAAAGATGAAGCAAATGAAAATGAATGAAAGACTAGAAGGTTGAAAGAGATGGGGATGAAGAAATGAAGATTCCCCAGCAAAGATCAAAGGATCAGGCCTCAAACGGTTAGCCAACTACGCAGAAGAAGGAGAAATGTTGAAAAGTGATTGTGATTATCAAGATGAACACGGATTTCAATTTTGATCCAGAAAAGAAGAGGAAAGGATGTGATGTGAAAGACAAGAAGTGAAAGACATGATCAGGAAGAAGTGAAAGGTGAGCTCAGTTGACTAACAAGTCCATGAAAGATGAAAGGAGAGCTCTCTCCATATGCAAGATGCAAAACTAACTATCATGAACTTAAGAATGAAAGCTACTATGAAAAGTGGTTTACTTGCAAGGTAACAAAGCCATTAGTCTCTAATAATCATGATCGAGCGTTATTGGTAGCGTCACAAGATCATACAATACACACTAGTATGACTATGTGAATCTGAATATGATCTATATCAGATAGATATGTAGGAATCTCACCTAGGCATCAAAGACATATAGGTCAAGATGACTAGTGCAGTGAGATTACCTAAGTTTAATATAGCAAGATTATACTCACATCAAGACACAAGGAAAGTCAAGATGGCTAGAAGTATGCACTTGCGAAAATAGACAAGGATAATACCCTGGAGATCCTGATGTCAAGTGGAACAAGCATAAATGCTAATGATAGTTAGGACCAACAAAATATACCCACAAGAAGAAAAAATAATAAAACATGTCCTCATGCCCCCAGTCTTCTAGCTCGGCATCATCGAAAAACTATTAGGGAGAGAACACTCATCAAAGGAATCATCATAGATAGCACACAAAGCAATAAAGTCAATCAAATCTCAGCAAGTCAAGTATTTAAGTATGTGTGTGTAGGTCATAGAGTCAAACTTTCAGTATCGCATCTGCCAATGAGAAATATTGCATCATTCGAGACTACGGGTAGGATATCTAATAAGTGTTGAGAAACACTTAACACTAGGGAAGTGTTAAAAAACATAATTGGGGAGGTGTTGAAAAACACCATTGGAACCAAGTTTCCCAAGAAACTCGGATGCACAAAGAGACCCAAGATAAGTTAGAACAACATATGCCCCCTAGACTAAGACAAGAGTCAATTCCAGGCTAGGAGAGGTAAAGCGAGAAGTGGAGTGAAGGAGCGCCATGCAAGACTGATAGACATAGGTGCAAGGGTCTCAAGCAGTGCCTATTTCTAGGTTTTCACCACTTGATAGATTTTTTCAAGACTTTTTTCAATTTTTTTGTATTTTTGCTACCAAGGCACCTGTTTCCAGGTTGTCACCAAGGCACTTTTTCTATTTTTTTGAATTTTTTATTTTTTTATTTTTTTGGTGAGACATCAAAGCACCTATTGCTAGGTTTTCACTAGGATGCTCATTTTTTCAATACTTTTTATGCTTTTTAAGATTTTTTCAGCATCATATATGAATTTTTTTGAGATTTTTTCAGGATCAATAAGTATGTACAAAGGATGCCCCCAGAACGAATGGGCATCAAACTCCCAAGCAAGATCACATCATGCAATCCCAATTTCTAGCAAGGTGGAGGACAAGAGGGAATAGCAAGATAGTGGAAGAGATGGAAGACAAGAGAATGAAGGAGAATGAAGGGAAGAAATCCTCAAGGGAAAACTTGTCAAGAGTACCCAAGCTAGGGAAAAAAAAATGTCATGCAAAGCACACTTGGACAAGCAATGAAAGGCTGGTATAGGATAAGTCACAAAAGTGCAATACAAAAGAAGGAAAGGATGCAGTCCAAAGGAGTAGACATGTCAAGAGGCTTCATAACATCGTGTTTTACTCTTTTTTATTAGATCAAGACCAAAGGGGAAAAGGATAGCGAAAAGCTAGAATGAATGGAGAAAAAACATGAATGGAATGAAAGCAAGATCATCGTAAGATAGCTCACAAGATAGGCAAGTGTTCATGTATAGGTCAACATTGTCAAGGTCAAAGAGAGAAGATGGAATGGATGAAATATGTAGAAGAACTACGCATGATGCCTGATTGCCAGGTTTTCATCACGGTACTTATCCAAGGTGCCACAAGGGAGTGGTTTTCACCATAGGATGAATTTATTTCTCTTTACTTTGGCTACCAAGGCACCTATTTCCAAGTTTCCACCAAGGCACATTTTCAATTTTTTCATTTTTTTTTGTTTTCTTTTTGAATTTTTCTATTTTTTTGAATTTATTTTATTTTATTTGGAAGAAGGCAAGCTTTTTAGATAATGCTCCTTGAAAGGATAAACCATGATATGCCAAGGATTCAAAATGATATGCTCAAAGATGCTGAGAGGGAAAGGAAGATGGAAGAGAAAAAAATGGAGGATAAGGTTTTATGTAAAGCGAGTGAGGCTGGAAGATAGGAGAAATAAGAAAATGAGGAAAAAGGATAGAAGGTAGAAGGATAATGAATGGAAGGATTGTGAAAGGGTATATAGAAAGGAAGGCAAGATCAACATCAACACACACCTTGAAGGGTAGCGAGAGGATGGAGGAAATGTGAATGAAGGAATACAAGAAGGAATATGGTGAATGTTTAGCAGAGGTTGTGGTTCAAGTGCATGGAATGGAAGAATATTTTTGGAAAAAGGTGAGGTGGAAGCCTTTGGAAGTTTGAATGTCAACTTCACTTGTTACTCAACATCAGACTCTTTCAAGAGAGACTTTAGAATCTATATAGCCTTAGGCTTTTCATTTCTTTTTGATGATTTAGAGAGAATATCTTCAATGATGGATTTTGGAACCCATACTTGTCTTGTAGTTTTCTTCTTAGATATTTTTTTTGACTTTATGTATCCATGTCGATTAGAGGAGACATGGTGATCTTATTTTTTTGATGGATTCTTGTATTGCTTCTTTTTCTTGTATTGAACATTCAATTTACTTCCAAAAGACTTGGGACTTGTGGAAGAAGGAGTATATGACTAGTTTAGATGGGTGGGTGGATGAAAAGGATTCAAGGGTATGCATCTATGTTGATCTTGAGGAAAGATAGGAGATGGAGGGATGTAAGGACCCAAGATGGATGATGAATTAGGAGAGTTAGGAGGGGAAAGCAAAGGGACATAAGGGCCTAAGATGGAAGGAAGATGTGAAGCCCTTAGTGGTGATGGAAGAGGTCCAAGGATGGAAGTGGAAGATGCAAAAGGATAATCAATAAGTTCATCAACATCTATATGACAACCAAGGACATCAGCATCTTTAGAGTGAGCATTAGGATTTGCAATAGGATCATGAACATCTTGAATAGGAGCAACTTCTTTGATAGGATTGTCTGGAGCTTGCAAAGACTTAGGAAGAGTAGAAAGTGGAAGCGAACATGGAGTGGTAGAACAAGAAGATGGAAGACTTTCATCTTGACAAGGAGCTTTGGATAGCATAAGCGTATCATTTTTTTCTTGATTTTCAATAGGCTAAACATTGGAAGTAACAACACTATTTTTAATAACCTTAATGGAAGTATCATCTTCGGAAAGTGCAAGTGCAATGAGGTTATTTTAATTGTCAATAAGCTCAATAGTGTAAGTAGTAGCTTGATCTTACCTAGGAGAAGACTTAAGACATGGTGGAATGAATGAGGAAGGACGTAGAGGATCAAAAGAACCATGAAACAGATAAGAGACATCATGAAAAGGATTGGATGACATGGAGGGTTCTTGATCTTGATCTTTCTTTATGTTATTTTCTTTATCATTTTAGAGTCCTCTTGACATGGAGCCACTTCTAAGGACAAGGAAGCATGTTAGAATTTTATGGAAGAATTTGGAAGAGATAGTGAAGGAATAGCTCAACTAGGCATTATAGTGCATAAAGGCTTAGGCTCTTTAGGTTTAGCATTATTGAAAGTATTTTCAGCCAAATGAAGGTTAGCTTGAGTTTCTTTAAGAGGTAGCCCTTGAGGATAACTATAGGTAACCATATGAAAAGTATGAGGATCTTTGTTGGATGAAGGATTTGTGAAAGATTTGGAAGACTCGGAAGCTTTAGGAAATGTATGGGCATTGGAGGAAGTAGAGGATGGAAGGGAACCATCACAAGACAAAGGTCCATCATTAACATAATCTTGCTTGAGAGTGCAATCTTTATCTTCAGCATGAGAGTTCTTAGAGGAAGGATTCTTATAATATTGATGTTTCATATCAACGCGGTACATTTTATATTCCTCAACAGAAGTGGATGCATCATATAAGTATTGTTGATATAAATCATCAAAGTCTTGTTCAAAATCAGAATCATATGGATCACCATCACAATTTATCAAATGTGATGTCCCATTTCTAGTAAGTACGAGCACATGGCTAGGAGGACTCTTAGGAATAGAGGTATCATAAGGACTATCATATTGCTCATCATGGTATGTCTTGATAAGAGAAGTAAGACTCTTGGGAGAAGTAGCAGAGGAACTAGATCGTGAAGAAGAGGAAAGTGAAGACCTAGTAGGAGAAGAAGACTTGGATAATGAGGAATGTGAATAATGTCTAGAAGAGTCATGATAAGACTTCGAAGATGAGGAATGATGAGAAGACTTAGATAATAAGGAATGCGAATAATGTCTAGAAGAGTCATGGTAAGACTTGGAATGTGAAGAAGAATGAGAAGACTTAGAAGATGAAGAATGTTTGGAAGAAGGAGGTCGTGATATGATCATGTCTATGATCCTAGCAAAGGTGTCTAATTCAATCATCTTTTCTTTTATTTTTTCTTTAAGTTTTTCACCCATGAGATATCCAGAAGGACTATTGGAGGAATAAAATTCTTTGAATTGAGCAATGAGTTTGAGATCATCCATTCTCAAGAGAGGTTCCATAACAAGGTAGTTGAAATTCATGGTTGTAGAAGAGAAGGAATCAAGCATGGAAGAAATGAATAGAAGAGATGAAATAGAAGAAGGTAGACTAGATAATAAGAGGAAAAGAATCAAGAAGACATGAAGAATTTAGGAAGACTCATGAAGAAAGAAGAGAAAGGATGAAAATGGAAGACTAGGAAGACATGGAAGAAGTGGAAGAAAGAAGACTAAGAGTCATTTTTTGCAATTTGATACCATTGAAATTCATTTGGATATTGAGCAACATGTTACAACATCTAAGATCTGAGATCTGGACTGACCAAGGAAGACTAGAAGTGACACAAATCAACTTCGGATTGCAAGAAGTAGTGAGACAACAAAAGGACTCTGTGCGATAGTTTCTAGGCTAACAAAGTGATATAATTTCTCCAGGTGATATTTCACATAAGGCAGTGTGATAGTTTCTAGACAGCTGGTGCGACAGAATTTATAATAGGCAAGCGATACAACAGCAGCGACGAAGTATCGCGCGATATTTTTCAGGAGGGAATGCGATGGTTTTCCAATATCATACAACTCTTGACCAGTGAACATAAAAAAAATCAGTTTTGAAGGCAATTCGGTCAATGTTTCAGTTTGATGGTACAATTTTTTGACTCCAAACACAGTACTAGCAATAATCAGACAAGTTTGCAAATAGTAGGTGATCAAACATGTCATAAAACACTTGCACAAGAGTGAAAGCAACCTTGCCAAGACAAGCAATTATGATATCAAAGCAATAAAATCATATGAATGCTATCGTGATGTTTGATGTTTGAGAACATTTACATGGGTAGATCACAGTGAGAACACTTCAAGCACTTACTAGCCTAAAATGACAATGACTCAATACTTAACAACTTGGCCCACACTTGATGCTCCATTGCCTCACACAAAGTGGTTACCCACAATAGATATTGGCTTTGTCATGGAAGTGCCAATGACACAACCAAAGGAACACAGATAGTGAGTAATCTTGGGGTGATCCAGGTTAGTCCACTAGGATCAATCCTTGCACCAAGAAGCTAAGTGGCAAAATAGGGTGGCTTCTATCTATGGTTCTTAATAAGGGCTTCCATTTGTAATACCCCTCTTGCTCCCCAAAGGGACTCCTTACCTTATGGCAAGTAACGGACCTCACGGCCACAAGAGTACCTTAAGCATTCTTGCTCAACACTTTCCTCATGGTCACAATCCCACAAGTACTCACATCAAGCGAAGACAAGTACTACGTCTAACAAAGTTTTGTGTCCTTGATAGCCTTGAGTTTATAGTGGGTTGGAATAGCTAGAAAATAGCTTGTCCCCACTTGGGTCATTCCTCTTGATTGCTCAAGAGCAGGCCCACTAAAGGATTCTAAAAGCTAAACAAAGAGTGGATCAACCTTTGAGTTTCAAGATTTTTGTTTCACCTCAAGGGTGAAGAGCATATTCTCCTAGCTCAAAAATTTCTCCCAAACACACCAAGCAAAGGTTCAATTACCCTCTTGCTTTCAAAATCTAAAGATGGGTCAAGATTTTATGTTTCACCACAAGGGTGAAGAGCATACTTCTCCTACCACCCAAAGATTCCTACAACAAGATATTAAGTTCCTAAGAAATGAAACAGCTAGTATATGCCGTACTCAAAAGAAAGAAATTAAACAAGCACTTGATTGGTTTTTATGCTTTGGGCAGCCCTACAAAAATTGTTAGTAGCCCTTGTGCATTTGGAGCTTTAACATGCATTCTTTTAAGCAAATAATTTCAAGCAATAGGAGCACCTACAAGAACAACTTGTTAGCCTTACAATGGTTAGTGTGTGTGTGAATTTTGTACCTAGCTGTAGACACAACACTTCAGTAAAACATTAGAGGTTAGCAAAAATTGAAATCGTGCAATAAATGAAAAACTAAACTAACCAGGTGATTTATTGCCTTCTAGTAGATGTGAGTATGTATTCTCAGATTATACCTAGATCAGTGACCTTGACGACACCTAAACGAAGGATTTGAATGCAAAATCTAGATATGGAATGAAAGCAATTAATCTATTTTTTTTGTTTTTCTATGCAATTATGATAATGAAAACTTGATATGCATCTATTGATATGCTAAAATGATCTAACAATAATATTCTAAATGATATGGATACTATGCAAAAACAATGAAAAGCTCACAACAACTTGAATTCTCAAGATCAATTCTTCAGTCTCCAATTCGGTAGCGCGAGTGTGCAATTCATGGATGGATTGATAATGAAGAGCTGAAGCCTTAATTTATAGAAATCTAGGGCTTTGGAGGTGCATGAAAAAAAGCCATAAATCACTCAAATAACTCAAGTTGATTTTTGAGTTATTTTTAAATAAAGGATAATTAACTCACAAAAATATGCAAAAGCAGAGTTCAACTCAAAATAGAGTTTAGATTTAATTGATAATTGATAGTTGTCTGCTTTTCTGATTGTGCATGTTTTATTTATGAATTAATTTAATAATAAAGTGATTTATTTCCAACTTAACTGATTTTGAAAAATAAAACAATTGATTTATGGGTTAATCAATTATTTTTCAAACTTTTATTCAAAAACAATATTATTAAAAATTGACAACTTGCTTTAATTAATTAAATAAGAATTTAATCAATTATTCATAAGATTTTGGATTTATTGTCAAAATTAAATAATACAATTTAGGAATAATTAGAATTAACTTCAATTAAGCCATTAAGTGGCAGAATTAAATCTAATTAATTAAATATTGAGAATATTCAATTAATCAAACTTTAGGATAAATAGGATTTATCGCCAAATAATCATTAAATCAAAGATAATTAGGATAATTTAGGAATATTACTAGGAACATTCCCTGATGCAGAATTTATGATAATCAATTAGGATTCGATGATGTTCAGATGTGCCTTAGGTTAGGACTTCGATGTCGATTTTGTTCGATGTGTCGATATAGGAGGTTAATGAACCTATAGCCCATTTTTGGGGTATTACATTTTGCCCCTCTTTGAATTGTTGTGCAAAGTGCAGTGGTTCAAAGATAGTCTATGTATGATGTTTGAAACTGATGTTTGAAATTGATATTGATATGAGATAGAAACTGATTGAAATTTGATATGAAGATAATAGGTCCTGAATGACCAAAGATAATGTTAACTATAACAACGATGAACCAATGATTGCAAAAAATTGTCAAAACACCTAATTCCGAACCTTATGATTGCAAAGAAGTGAGTGACTGATTCCAGACCTGATTGTCCTTATATTGAATCACATTGGTATCACATCCGAACCCTTCAATTTCTGAAGAACCAAGGAAATAACACTAATGAACTGATGGTTACAAAAGACTAATACAATTTACAAGATTAGGAGAATACCAGATTGATATGGATCTTGATGAATCTGATATGCCCCGAGTGATGATTGATTTTCCCTGAGCGATGAGGTCTTTTGATGAATCAACAACTAGACATGGTTGTTGTCTTGATTACTGAGGAAAGATATGATTTCAGATTTAGATTAAAGACTTTGAATGATGTGCAATACCATGCCCCTTTCGGGATTACAATTGAAATCTGACAAGAAAAGTCAGTGTTGAATAGTTCAGAAGCATATTAATTGATATGAGAAGTGGTTAAACACGTTCAAGAATGCATTCTGCATCGTTTAGAGGTCCTGGAGACCAATTTTGACTAGGTTAAACCATGAGTTGACCATGGTTGACCAAGTTGAAATTTTGATAGTTTAATGTAAGATAATCAATTAAGTTAAATACTGGATTTCTTTGATGATTGAAGGTTGATTATGCAAGCAAGAGACCGTCCTGGGTCCGAAAATTTTAAAGCGCGATTTTGACATAGTAAATGATCTCAAATTTCAATTTTGATCCCGAAAAAGGATTCTACTTGCTATTTCATTGGAGGAACCTTCGTATGAGACTCAACTCTTATGATCATGTTAAGCATTTTTGGAGAATCGTTTAAGCATTGAAGTTCGTTGAGTCATTGTGAGATCATGCAAACATGCAAAATGCAAAGAGACATGGAGAATGAAATGCAACCTAAGACCAAGGACCTAGTCACTGATCATGTGTCAATCATTCTCATCATTGAATTTTTAGGTAATCAAATAAATCAATATAATGCCCACTAGTTATGAAACCATAGACATATGAATATCGATTTGTATGCACAGGAATCAATACAACACCCACTGGTTAGGCAACCATGGACATATGAATATTGATTTTATTTTTGGAATGTCGAATTAGATATAAGCACCAAGGCACAAACGCCAGGATGACCTAAATATCATGTCCATTTTGATATAGCAATTTGTATAAGCATCAAAACATAAACGTCGTGATGACCGGAATATGCCTTGTGTTACAAACATATCAAATAGTCAAGAGATCATTCTAAAACCAATGTGAATTACCCGTAGTGACCCTTTATCCTTCACATCCTTAGGTAAGATCGCATTTCACAATAGGAGAAAGAACTCACTCAAAAAGACAAATTAAACTTTGAATTTTTTGGTTATCAATGGTCGAGGTATGCATGGCCATCCAATTCGAGATAGAGGCTCTTACAGACGGACACCATTTCAATCCAGAATTTCCAAAGTTGTTAGATTTTCACATACAAGCAGAAGACAAAGAAAAGATTATGCCCCCAGTCATCACTCTCTAAATCTTGTAAAGGACATCATCGAAGAGCTTGTGGGAACACAATATGCAAAAATCTCAATGTGAATCAGTAAGCATACAAGGAGATAAAAGCATGTATAAAGCACAGATTGTTTTCAGTTTGATGTTTGATTGCGTTGTTGTAGATGCAAAATCCTTTCTGGAGACAAGACAGATGGACTAACTCAGATGAAGCTTCAAAGGACTCTGACTGGATGTGATACGTCTAAAGTATACTGGAGGCCATAGGATATGACATTGATTGGCCCCAAGTTGGAACATTGATAGGATACAAATGCTTGAGCTGATTGGTGTACAGATCGACTTATTGAAAATAGAAATGTAAAAACAAATTGGGAGATATGTACAAACTAAAGCAAGACTGAAAGCTGGGAAAGACCAAGATTGCACTGATAGATGGAGCATTTTGAAACAAGTGGCACCTGTTTGTCAAGTTTTCACCATCTTGGCAGAGATTCTATTTTTGCTACCAAGGCGCCTGTTTCCAGGTTTTCACCAAGGCACTTTTTCTTTTTCTCATTTTTTTTTTGTATTTTTCATTTTTTCAATTTTTTTTGTGAATCATCAAGGCGCCTATTGCTAGGTTTTCACCAAGATGTTCATTTTTTCAAGACTTTTTCAAATTTTTAAGATTTCTTCAGGACATTTTACCATAGACTAAATGCCTTAGGCATAGAATTTCTTCAGATGGAGAACATTGATTGGTTCTTGAAGCTATTCTCCTTCAGTCGTTGAGAGTTGATAGGCACCAAAGCCAAAAGTAGCAGTGATAACAAAGGGACCTAGCTAGTTGGGTTCAAACTTCCCCTTGCGTTCTTGATGTGATTGATTTTTAGAATTTTCTCTCAAGACTAGATCACCAAACTGAAATTCTCTGTGTCTAACTTTCTTGTTGTAACCTCTAGACATTCTCTTTTGATATACTCTAAGATGATCATATGCTACTTTTCTATGCTCATCTAGTAGTTCAAGTTCTTGCAACCTAGACACTTTGTAGTCATCATCAGTTACTAGACCATGCATTCTGATTCTTAGTGATGGGATTTCAACCTCAATAGGTAGTACTGCTCTAGACCCATAGACTAAAGCGAAAGGTGTAGCCCCAGTAGGTGTTCTGATACTTGTTATGTAGGCCCAAAGAGCTAGATTAATCATGAGATGCCAGTCTCTTCTTATTTTATTAACTGTACTATGCAAGATTTTCAATAGATTTTCATTAGAAGCCTCTGCTTGTCCATTCTCTTGAGGATAGTAGATAGAAGACCAATGTTGTGTGATCTTGAATTTGGCACATAGATCATCTAGGTCCTTGTTCTTGAATTTTCCACCATTATCTGTGATTATGGAATGAGGTATCCCATATCTGCATATGATATAGTTCAATATGAACATAGATATTTGCTTTCCAGTTGCTTGTGTCAAAGGGACTGCTTCTACCCATTTTGTAAAATAATTTGTAGCTGTGGTTATATGGGTGTGTCCATTAGAAGAATGAGGATGTATAGCTCCTATAAGATCAAATGCCCATTGGTGAAAAGGCCATTGTGTAGTAAAGGGAATTAGATCTCTCCCTAGAGCATGAATTAAGTTGCCATGCACTTGGCATTTCTGATAGTTCATAGCAAACTTGATAGACTCTTTCTCCATTTCAGGCCAATAGTACCCACCCCTAATAAGTTTTCGAACTAGTGTTAAACTGTTTGAGTGTGACCCACAAATACCATCATGGACTTCCTCTAATGCACGTTGAAACTCTTCTCATTCTAAACATCTAAGTAGTGTACCATCTAGACCTTGTTTGTACAGATCATGACCAATGATGACATATCGAGAGGTATTATGGATAAGGTATCTCTTTTCATGGCAGTTGAAGGTATCGGGAATGATTTGGTCTTGGAGATAGGAAAATAGGTTTTTGTATCTGGATGAATCATGACCAACAATAGTGCAGATCATGCGGGTTTTAGGGGAATCATATGCAGGATAAGATAGTGCTTCCACCAGGAACTCGTAGCATAGCTCATCTTCAGGCTACTATAATAAAGTAGATAGTGTTACCATTGCATCAGCAGCCTTATTCTCTATTCTAAGAATTTGCTCAAATGTGATAGATAGGAAATACTTCTTTAGATCATCTACCATTCTCTTGTAAGGAATGAGCTTTTCATCTTTAGTTTGGTACACATCATTGACTTTATGGATAACAAGTTGTGAGTCTCCATGAATGTGTAGTTCTGTTACCCTCCATTCAATTGTTATTTTCATACCATTCAAAAGGGCTTCATATTCAGCAATATTGTTTGTGCAAGGGAACTTTAATCTGAATGCTTTTGGGATTGAGTATCCTTGAGGAGTTATGAACAATATGCCTACTCCTGATCCATTCTGTGTATAGGAGCCATCAAAGAATAACTGTCATTCTCTAGAAGAAAGATTCATGACAGAGGAATCTGGAAATTCCATTTGCATTGGTGTATCATCAATCATAGGTGCATCTGCTAATTGATCAGCAATAACCTATCCTTTGATAGCCTTTCTTTCCACATATTCAATGTTGAATTCACTTAAGAGCGTGACCCATTTAGCTAATCTACCTGTGAGGGCAGCTTTTCTTAGTAGGTACTTGAGTGGATCAATTTTAGCTACCAAATGTGTGGTATGAGCTAACATATAATGTCTCAATTTTTGTGATGCAAAGATCACAGCTAGACAAGTTTTCTCAATCATTGAATAGTTCTTCTCATATGCAACCAATGTTCTACGGATATAGTATATAGCTCTTTCCTTTTTGTTCTCATCATGTTGTGCTAGCAATGCCCCTAGTGATGTATATGTAGCGGAGACATATAAGATTAATGGCTTCCCATGAATAGGAGGCATCAAAATAGGAGGATTTGATAGATATTGCTTGATCTGATTAAATTTGTTCTCACATTCTTCATTCCATGCAAAGGTCACACCTTTATGTAATGTTTTTGTAAAAGGTTGTGATATGTCCACCAGCTATGATATGAATCTTTTGATAGACTGAACTCTTCGTTGCAATGTCCTCATTTGACTGATATTCTTTAGAGGTTGCATTTCCATTATAACCTTCATTTTAGCTAGATCAACTTCAATGCCCTTTTTTGAAACTATGTATCCTAAGAGCTTTCTAGAAGTGACACCAAAAGCACACTTCTTAGGATTTAGTCTGAGACTAAATTTCTCCATTCTATCTAGTATCTTGCTCAAGTCATCTAGATGTGCAGCCCTAATCATAGATTTTGCTAAAGTATCATCAACATAATCCTCCATAGTCCTATGCATCATGTCATGAAAAATAGATGTCATGGCTCTTTGATATGTAGCACCAGCATTTTTAAGCCCAAATGGCATGACATTCCAATAGAAGGTACCCCATGCACATGTGAAAGCAGTTTTATCTTGATCCTCTAGAGAAATTTTTATTTGATTATATCTAGAAAAACCATCCATTAAAGAATACATCTCAAAGCCCACATTCATGTCCACTATCATATCAATGTTAGGCAGTGGAAAATCATCCTTAGGGCATGCTCTATTTACGTCTCTAAAGTCTGTGCATACTTTGATTGATTTATCTGGTTTGGAAATAGGTACAATATTAGAGATCCACTCTACATAGTCAATAACTCAAATGAATCCAACTTTCAGGAGCTTCTCTAATTTAGCTTTTACCAAGAGTGCAACGTGAGGATGCATCTTTCTTAACTTTTGCTTAACAGGTTTGACATTTGGAGCTATAGATAAATGATGCATTATAAGATTAGGATCCAACCCTGGCATATCTGAATATTTCCATGAAAAGTTGATCTTCTTCTCTATTAGGAATGTTGTAAATTTTTGCTTCTCTTCTTCTAATAAAGATTGTGCTACATGAATCAACTGTAGTTCTTCTACTATTCTCAAATTGATGGATTGAGTGGGCTCAATTAGAACTGGAGATCTATCCTATAAATGACTTGAAAGGACATCAAATATCTCATCCTTAGGCACCTTAGAGAGGTTTTCACCTTCAGATATGTTTTTTATTTTTACTTTTGTAGGTTCTAAGACTGCCACAAAGTGGTTTTCACCCTCATAACTCTTTTTCTTTTTCTTTTTATTCTTATTTTTTTGACTAAGATATTTGATGTTCGACTCCATCATGGTAACGCTCGGTTCACTAATGGAAGTACTCGTAGGCTCAACTGCATTGAGGTAGCAAGCAAGGGCATAGTCATTCGGGAAAGTATAAATACCATGGCTTGGATTTGTGGAGGTTTGATCAATAAGGTCTGGATATTGGATAGTCAAAGTGGGGAAAGATTGGGAGATAGTGTTTACAGATATGGATCTTTCATCATTGGTCCTAACTCGATGCTCGAGTTCAAAGGTGATATTACAACTTAAGACATTCAATTCATGAATAGGCTCAATGTCATTGTGGGAGTCCAATTCAACCATAGGTGGATCAAACTCGATAGGTTCATCATTTCTCTCTAGACTTACGTTGGGTTCAGATGCATATTGGTGAATAACATCAACATGTTTTTCTGTAATGAGCTCATCTTCTTTTGGAATGGCTCCCCATTCATAGTCATTAGATTCTTCATCTATGCCTCTATAAAATCTAAGAACATGAGTTTAGTCAAGATGAATACCCCAAGAAGGGTTACCCTCATATTATGATTTGAATTCATACTCATGAGAATCTGTCTCAAAATAACTACCACCTTCCTCTTCTTGATTGTTTTCAAGATTAGTCGGTTCTTGTGTTGCAACTATCTCTTGATTGATAGTAGGTTCTTGTGTTTCTACTACATTAATTCTTTTGATTGGATCATCTTTATCATCAAGAAGGTCTTTCATCTCTTTAGGCAATTTTTCATAGGGGATGAGTTCTGAGCTGTCTGAATCACTATCTGATGGTTCTGTTTCTTCTTTCTTAAGAAGAGGTTCTCCTAGGGTGAGCTGCTCTATGACATGAGAACAATTACCTTTGAGGTGAAAGGGTTTCTTTTTAAATCCTAAGCCAACTTTGTCTTTATTTTCTCTACCAGTATGTGGGATAGGTGTTATAAGACCTTCTCCTCTGACTCCTAGAGGTCCTTTACCTAGATATCCCATCTTAGCTATCAATTTATCTCCTAGGCCATATGACTTAGAAGGATCTTTTGGTACCGTTGAGTTACTAGTTTGAATATCATGGGATTCAGATTCATCTTTGTATAGCCATGCAAGCACAGCTTCATCCTCTTCAAATTCTTGCTTGGAGACTTGTTTCCTGCCACAAAATTCTTTTTATATGCCTCAAGATGTTCTTTAGAGTCTAGTTTGGATTGTTTCAAAGATTGTCCATAAGACTTAGGTGAGATAGGGAGAGATGTCAAAGATAAGACTAGCTCCATAGTATATTCTCCCATACTATTTTCTTTGATATTAACCTCTTTTGCAATGTCTTCCATTTTAGATGTGGATGCTTCTTTTGTTGGCTCCATGGAAGATTCTCTATTATTAAGCACAAGTTTATCTACACTTTCCTTCAATGTATTGCAAGTGGTGGATATGTCTGCTAGAATAGTGACCTCTACTCCTTCATAAGGAAATTTCAAGCATTGGTGAAATGTAGAAGGAATAGCTTTAATCTCATGTATCCATGGTCTCCCTAGAAGAATGTTGTAAGCCAAAGGTAGATCAAGAACTTGACATATAGTATCTCTGATAACTGGACCTGCCCAAATAGGTAAGACAATGGTGCCTTTAGAAGATCTTTCTTGTTTATCATAGGCTTTGATAGTTATTTTCTTTCTAGGATCAATAGCCAATTCTAAAAATCCCAATTGTGTGATCAAGCTGTAAGAACAAATGTTTAGGCTAGCACCTCCATCTATCAACACACGTTTGACTCTACGGTTCTAGATCAAGACTTCTATATGCAAGGGCTGGTTATGTGGGTGACTCAAGGAGTTGTCATCTTCCTTTGAAAAGGATATGTATTGCGGAGAAATAAGATGTCCAACCATAGTCTGGAACCTGTCTAAATCAAGGTCATCAGGAACATTGGATCTGAGCAAAGCTTTGTCTAGAATGGCTCTATGAGCTGGGGATATTCGAAGCAACTCAAACATGGAGATTTTTGCATTAGTGTGTTGGAGTTGTTGAACAATGCTATAAGATGTTCACCTCGTATCCTTCAGATTGGACGATTTAGAAGTAGCCTTCTATTTGGAAGTGGAAGAAAGATTGAAGGGCATCTTAGGGACATTTGATGAATCTGGGATTTGTCCGTTCAAATGTGCCTGAGCTTGTGATCGAGTAACTACATTAGCTGAAGAATGATCTCTATCTCTTCGTACAATTATGATGACATTGCAATGTTCAGAGAGACAAGGTTCAAACATATTGATAACAGCATTATTTCCAGGGTAAGCATAATTAACCTTCACCCCCATATTAGGTTGAGAAGATGAGACTTCTTGACCATGTTTCAGAAATGGTTATATGAATGTTGTATGATCATTATTTCTCTTCTGATTGTCAATGGTGATATCTCCCTTATCAATCAGATCTTGAATAGTATGTTTCAAGCATAAGCAGTTATTAGTTTTGTGACCTTTACCCCGATGGAAATCATAGAATTCATTCTCTCCACCATTTTGGTTTAGGCTCAAAATTAGATGGTCAGATCTCAGGAAAAGAGATGATTTTATTGGCTAGTAGAGTTCTCATAGCTGATTCTAAAGATTCTCCAAGAGGAGTGAACGTTCGTTTATTATCAGCGGACCACTTTTTATACTCTGGCTTCTTTTGAGATGATTCAGGCACCTTTTGTTCTGAAGCTTTTATGGCTTGGGTACCAATAGTTAGATTGAAAGCTGGTGCCTTTGATGGGGCACGAATAGTATCAACAACACCATCTGTGACAATGCCTTTGTTCTTATTCCATTTTTTGTTCTTGTCTTTAGAACTGGATCCTGATTCGTACTTATCTTTTTGAAGTGTGATTTCTCCTTTTTTCACAAGTACTTTTTCAATTTTGATCACATTGTCTACCATCTTATCAAAAGATGTATGATCTTGCATTTTTAAATGGTAGTTGATCTCTGGAACAAGATTATTGATGAAGATTTCCAGTTTCTCAGTTTCTGGAATAGGCCTAGCATATAGAGAGAATTTCTTCCTCCATCTTTTGAGAAAGGTCAAGAATGGTTCACCTGGATATTGCTTGAGATTGTAGATATCAATCATGGTGACTAGATGTTGAATGTTGTAGGAGTATTGTTGATAGAACAATTTGATCAACTCCTCAAAATTTTTGATAGTAGAAGGCAATCTAGAGAACCAGTGGATGGTTTCTCCCCCTAGAGATTGAGGGAAGAGATACATCAGATAGGTTGGTTCATGCATGAACTCCATAGATTGTGTATAGAATTCTCTAACATGATCTTGGGGATCCAAGTGTCCATCATACTTATCATACTTAGGCATCTCCACTCTTTTTGGGAATGGTGGCATGTAAAAGTCTTTGTCAAATGGAAAAGGACATAGGGCCTCCATGGAGAACTCCTTGGGTTCCTTTTCTTTCTCAAGGTTATTAAGCTTGACTTGCATGGCATGCATCTGTTTCATCATAGCTATGAGTGGAGTTTCTTCCTCATGTGTAATGATATCTTCAACATTAAAGTTGGGAGGAAGTTTAGCTCCTTGATAAGCCAATTGTAAAAAGTATGCCTCTCTGTCTTCTTTCAAGAAATGCTTCATCGTTCGTTTGAAGTTATCATCGTTTTGATGTTGAGCAATTTCTTCAAGTGTGGGTTCCTGATCTACACCATGTTGAGATTGAGTTCTTTGAGAGCCAAAGTTCATCCCTGCTTAAGACATGTGGGAGTTCTACATGGGATAGATTGATGAGGAGTTTGTTGATTACCTTCGTGAGTTGATGAAGGAGGAATGTAACTAGTTTTTAATCGAAAGTTGCCAAGACCGTCATCTTCGTAAAGATCAGAATTGTAGAGTTGTTCAAGAGTTGGACCTACGTGAGTAGACAAAGCTCCAGTGTTAAGTGCTTCTCCCAATTTCTTGTGAGAGGAAGCTCTAGTTTCCACCATTAACCTTGGGTGAAGCAAAAGAATAAGATGAAGACAACTGAAGAATGAATTGAATCAAGATGATCAAATGACGCAACTTTGTCAAGGTTTGATTGATTGAAGCATAGATTTGACTTAGATGAGGGATACGGTGCCTTGGATGTATGGGTAGACTCCCAAAAGATAGCAGACACGAGTTCACAACACTTAGTCATTTTGATGATTGATTGAAGATTGATAGTTATGACAAGGTTTTGACACAAGATGATAAAGACTCAAATCGATTAAATAGAAGGCTAAATCAGATTTAAAAGGCCACTTTAGAAAAATGATTGGATTCTCAGTATTTGCTGCTTTGTTCCTGACATAGTGATTTGTTTGACAGATTTTGGAAATAGGCTAGAAAAGTCGGGTCTCTGATAGTTCTGACAACTTTTTGACAACTTTTTGAAATTTCTCAAATGACTCTCTGTAGACTCGTACGATAGTGGGTATAGCATGAAACGATAATTGACAAGCTCATACGATAGTTGACAACAGGGAAATTGACTTTTGAAAATGACTAGCAGCAAAACTCGTACAACAATATACCTGATACCATACGACAATCTGGGGGTTCTGAAATGACAATAGCCAAAAGTCGTATGACTTTCTAACTTTACAAAATGATTGTTGACTCTAGAAAGGTGTTTTACTTCAATTTTTGTAAATTTTAGGTTTTCAATTTCAGATTGTTTGCAATTTTCAATGTCCAGATTTGAGGATTGTAACAGATTTGTTCATTTTCAGTAACTAGATAGATAAGAAAGCATGCAAAACAGCAAGCAAGTGATTTCAAGCATGTCTAAAAACAATGAACAAGGGCAAAAGAAACCTTGTGCATGAACAATCAAGTGACTTATTTGTGCTAATCCTTAGAAGTTCTAATTGTGTATGTTCCAAAAAGTTTTGCAAGAACACACATATTCCTAGAAAATAAAAATTTTGGCCTCACTAGGGTTTTTAGTAATGGTTTGACTTTACAACTTTTATGATCCAAGAGGGTGAACTCCAATCCAGGCACACCGAGGTTTTGACACAATCTGAGAACTTAATCTTCAGGATCTGCTAGGAAGATCTGACAGCCCAACAAGAGACCACACTTGTGGATATTTCTTCCAACAGGACATTTATATAGCGGTTGTCACTACCATGGCAAAAATGGCTATTACCGCTTGAGGTTCCGTCAATGTGGTTGACCCAATTAAGGGAATGTCCACTACGGTTAACCCTCTCTAAAGGTGACTCACAAGATATACCACATGGAGACTGATTCCAGATTCAAGGATCTGAGTTTTTGTTACTACCCAAAAATGGAGTAGAGCATAATCCTCTAGCCTTTTCACTTTTAACCCAAACATAGGAGACAGATTAATCCGACACGCTAAGACCAAGATTATCTCACAAAGATCTATGATGTCAACCCCTTATGATCTATCAACCTCTCTGGAGAGAGAATGCATCGATCAAAAGTTGAAGACACACGGATCTAGTGGAACATGAGACTCCCTCAGTATCCTCCCTACCTACAAGGGTTCCTTCGTTGAGAAGAGTTTCACTGGAAACTCACTCTCTCAAGAGCCACAAATAGTGTTCATAGGGCCTATTTACTATGTGTAACAAAGATGCTGAAAGCAAATCTATGTTTGTTTTTAGAGCCCAAATGAAATGTGTGATATGGAAAAGAAAGGCACTCAAGCTAGACATGCAAGATGTTCATTTTAATCCAAATCAAAACGTTATTAGCTAAGAAGGTTACTTGAATTCCTTGCAACATGCTTAGTAGATTCTTACCTATTTTTAGCAATTCTTGTCCCCAATCAAAATCAACAGAAGTCAATCAGAAAATAAAAAATTTCAATCGTTAATGTTAGCTATTAGTCAATATCTGAAAACCAAATCTGACAAACTGCTTGAAAAAGTGAGATGATAATTGAACCCTGGCACTAAAACTCATACGACAGTGGGTTACCTTCCAAACAACAGTCCAGAAACTTGTATGACAATGGGTATTAGATCACACGACAATCGAGCTTCCAGATGACAGTGGGTTTCTGCTTGTGTGATCCTCGATCAAATCAACTGTCATACGACAATGGGTATCTTCTGGTATGAGTTTCTGACAAAACTCGTATGAAAATTGTATGGACAGAGAATAAAAATCGTAGCTGGGAATAGAAAAAGACAAGAAAATGATAGAAATTGATAAAATTTGAAGGGAAACCCATTTCAAGGCCCCACGGTGGGCGCCAAAAATGTGTGTGAATTTTGTACCTGGCTGTAGACACAACACTTCAATAAAACATTAGAGGTTAGCAAAAATTGAAATCGTGCAATAAATGAAAAACTAAACTAACTAGGCGATTTACTGCCTTTTAGTAGATGTGAGTATGTATTCTCAGATTATACCAAGATCAGTGACCTTGATGACACCTAAACGAAGGATTTGAATGCAAAATCTAGATATGAAATGAATGCAATTAATCTTTTTTTTTTTAATTTTTCTGTACAATTATGATAATGAAAACTTGATATGAATCTATTGATATGCTAAAATGATCTAACAATAATATTCTAAATGATATGGATACTATGCAAAAATAATGAAAATCTCACAACAACTCGAATTCTCAAGATCGATTCTTTAGTCGCCAATTCGGCAGTGGGAGTGTGCAATTCGTGGATGGATTGATAATGAAGAGCTAAAGCCATAATTTATAGAAATCTAGGGCTTTGGAGGTGCATGAAAAAAAGTCATAAATCACTCAAATAACTTAGGTTGATTTTTGAGTTATTTTTAAATAAAGGATAATTAACTCACAAAAACATGCAAAAGCAGAGTTCAACTCAAAATAGAGTTTAGATTTAATTGATAATTGATAGTTGTCTGCTTTTCTGATTGTGCATGTTTTATTTATGAATTAATTTAATAATAAAGTGATTTATTTCTAACTTAACTGATTTTGAAAAATAAAACAATTGATTTATGGGTTAATCAATTATTTTTCAAACTTTTATTCAAAAACAATATTATTAAAAATTGACAACTTGCTTTAATTAATTAAATAAGAATTTAATCAATTATTCATAGGATTTTAGATTTATTGTCAAAATTAAATAATACAATTTAGGAATAATTAGATTAACTTCAACTAAACCATTAAGTGGCAGAATTAAATCTAATTAATTAAATATTGAGAATATTCAATTAATCAAACTTTAGGATAAATAGGATTTATCACCAAATAATCATTAAATCAAAGATAATTAGGATAATTTAGGAATATTACTAGAAATATTCCCTAATGCAGAATTTATGATAATCAATTAGGATTCAATGATGTTCGGATGTGCCTTAGGTTAGGACTTCGATGTCGATTTCATTCGATGTATCGATATAGGAGGTTAATGAACCTATAGCCCATTTTTGGGGTATTACAGTTAGCACATCAAAAATTAGATAATCTGTAAGTAAAATAGTTGATCAAATGGAAAAATTTGAAAATGAAACCAACATGGTTGGATCAGGCTCGGAAAGAGCTTTCCAATGATATATCACACTTCAATTTTTGATACCGTATGCAAAAATTTCTCAAAAATGGGTGCCAATTTTGTGGAGTGGCATGGATTTTGAAAACGCTAAAATTTTCAAAAAGATAACAAAAAACCCAAAACTTGCAAGATAAAAAAAAAAGCTAAAAATAATCACTTCCAGGTCTGCGCGATATTTCTGTCAGAGAAACAATCGTGCGATATTTCACTATGTACTGGTGCGATAATATATCTCCGTGCGATAATTCCTAATACCTGCATGCGACAAAGAACAAAACAAGAGTACAATATAATCTGTCAAAGCGTGTGATATTATAACTGGTAAAATATCGCACTGATATAGAAGAAAATATCGTACGACACTGGAAAACTGTCGCACGATAATTTTGTCAAAAAAAACCAAAGAGCAAAATTTTGATGAAACAGCAAGCAAATATTGACGAAAAAAAGATGGAAATACAGAAAATGAAGGACAAAACAAGAATGTTCTGCCCCACGGTGGGGGCCAAAAATGTACACACTAAAATGTGCACTTCTCTAAGTCTTTACTTCCAAGGGAATCCATGAACGAAAAACCTTGAAAAGTGACCTAGAGCTCCCTAGGCATGGACTGCAAGGATATTAAGAGTGCTCTCAGCTAGAGCTATTAAGCCTATGACGTTGCTAGTAAACCATGCAATGGAAGATTCAATGGAGACAAGGGCAAGAATGCCAATATCCTCAAGAATCAAGATGAGAATGGAATGCAACTATGCTAGAAATGAGAATGCAAGCTAAGCTATGAAAAGAAAGATGCAAGTGTTACAATCCAAGCTAATTAATCTATGTGAGCTAATCTAGAGCATAGAAATGAAGCTAATCTAGGAAAGCATAAACATGAAGCTATGATGCAAGAAATGAAAGATGGATGCAAGAATGTCTTCAAAAAGCTCCAAAGTCTCCAAGAAATCCTGCAGCATAAGGTTAGTATTCAAAAGATGGATCATAAAATGAGAAGAGAGCTCTCCTTTTATAAGAAATGAGAAAGAATGGACCATGGAGATTAAGAGGCAAAAGATTTAATCAAGGGTGGAGCTTGAAAGAGGAGCAATCCATGTGCACAAGTATCCTCCAATGAGAAAATAAGAGTTGACTTTTGTGTCCATATGAGACAAAAAGTGTTTTTCTTCTTTTTATTAAATAAAAATAATGCTTTATTTGTGCAACTTAGGATAGGAGGAAAAGTGGGGGGCTTTTTATTTAATAAAAGAGGAGGAAATTCCTTTTAATTAAATAAAGACTTAGGATAAGATGGTTAGCTCATAGAATAAAATCGAATAAATGACAGAACTAGAATTTGATCAAGAATAAGCAATTGATGATTTAGCAAAAGGGGCTAATAGTCTAGGTGACCATTTTTAGGTGATTATAGCTACCACTTCACAAACCAAGAGAAAGAGGTTGTGTAAGGAACAAGACACTACAATTTATAGAGAGCAATTATTATACATTCAAACAATTGATTGGAAATAATTAGTTCCAAAATTCAATCATAGAATAGAGTATTTTTCATATTAATATGTTGCTCTCTTTTTCACAATGGAGATTATTGGACTTCCTAATTAGATCAATAACTAGGATGTAAAACTCAACTCAAGGATTGGAAATCCATTCTAAGTAGCTATATTTATTATGGTGAATGCTCATCTACTTGTCAACCCAGGAACGTGTACTTGAAATGGGCTAGCACTGCATGTGCACTAAGTCTCACCTAAAGCCATGTTATCCTACAACTTAAAGTAAATTGCATGAAATGAAATAACTCAAATATTCAACAGAATCTAATCTTGGAATTGAACTCAAACAACTAACAATAATATTGTTTAGAACAAATAGAAAGGAAATTTCTCTATCTATCTTGGTTGCAAGAGAAGTCACGAGACACTATTTCCAGTGGTTACAAGAACATAAAAATGCTAAAACAAAAACTATAAACTAAAGGAAAATAAACTACTAAGCTAAAATAGGGAAATCCTCATCATGTGGGCCCCCTTGGATGAGTATTTCTAGAACTAACAAAGATGCTTATAAACTCAAAACATCATTTTATTCATCCAAGAAATTATTGTTACATAAACTAAAATTGAAACGGTTATGTATATTGTTGAAACTAAACAACTATTACATCCAAAACTTTCCTCTCTAGCTAACCTTTTGAAAAGGCTTTAGAACTTATTTAAAGAGAACTACTAACTAAATCTAACAACTAACTAGTTCACTCTGAAGAGATAGACACGCATACTTGAATTATCTTCATAAATGTACTTTGAGTGATTGATGAGGTCAAGCAAAAAATTTAAATAACCATCATGCATTGATTAGTATGGAAGAATAATGAATGGAAATGACAAGGTGGATGGTGTGGAAGACATGTGGAGTTATACAAAGGTGAAAATGTTATTGTGGAGGAATGTACACTCACGGGATGTGAGTGTATTTATTATGATTACATACTAATAGAGAACTAAAAAGGAGGTGGAACATGAAGTTCCCCTACTTTTGCAATAACTTTGGACTCTCTAAGATCTTTGAACTATTTTAGGAACTCTTTTTTAGTTAGCTTATGATATAACCTTAACCTATGATCATTCACTAGTTGTTTAAATTTTACAGGATCAATGGTTGAGAGTTGTACAACACCGTTCTAAAAGACTTATGTGATTTCATAGGTTCCTAACAAATGATTTTGTAGTTTCCCCATATTGTCTTTGTATCTTGAATCATATAGTAGTGCCCAATCACCAGCCTAGAATTTCTTGTATTTAATGTACTTATCATGTCATTTCATATTTTGATTTTGCACTATTATTATTTTCTACATGGATGATTTCCTAAGATCATCCAAGGTATTTAGCTGGAGGATCCTTTATGTCTATGCTTTGGAGAGATCCATATCCAAATCTAGTGTTGTTCTAAGTGTTTTGTGTTCAAATTCAATAGGCGTCATAGTTGTTTTTCCATATAGCATCTCAAACAGGGTAAAACTAGTAGTTATTTTCCATGTGGTCTTGTAGGCCCAGGCTACTTCAGGCAATCCATTTTCCCAATCCTTCCTATGAACTACCACTGTCTTGGTTAATATGGACTCAATCTCTCTATTTATAATTTCATCCTACCCATTTACCTGTAGATGATAAGGACTTGACTTTCTATGCCTTATATTATACTCATTAACTAGGACTGTGATCAAATTTGAAGTTAATTGTGCACCTTGATCAGTCACAATCTCCATAGGAACCCCATAGTAGGTAAATATTTCCTCATAAAGGAACTCTGCTACTTTTTTGTACCAAGCATGTTTCATTGGTTTGACCTCAACCCACTTAGTTACATAGTCAGTACACACCAAGATATATGATTTTCATTTGAAGGAGGATCTATAGGTCCAACAAAGTCCAATCCCCATTTTCAAATGGTGTAAAAATCACTTGAGGGTACAATGGTATCTCATATAATATAGTAGGTATACTCATCCTTTAGCATATGTCACACTTCTTAGTATACTTTGTTGCATCCCTATGTAGAGTAGGACAATAGTAGTGAAAGAATCAAGTGTGATCAAGCTAGAAAAGATTATTGTGTGTGGTGAAGAGTTCCAGAGCTTAACAGGATCTGATCATGTAGAGGTTGTGAAATTTTACACATCATCTTATCTTTTTTTTCTAACCATTGTAATAGTGAAATCCCTCGACCGGGTAGATCCTAACAGATCTTTATTTTAAATCCCCTAACAAGGTGGCATTCGTGTTGAATATTTAAAGTCCTCTAACAAGGTGGATCCTAACAGGTAAATTCCTTAATTGGGTAGCCCCTAACAATGCTTTTGTAAACCTTTAACTGGGTAAGCTCCTCACATGACATATTCTAGAGGAGTACATATTTAGTTGGTAACAATCCCCACACATGATTTTTCCCATTTGGGTTTCCTCAAGAAAAATATGGTGTCTTCATTGTGTGATTGATTATTTGTGGATGCATGTTTTGGTAGTTTCTATTTATGCTAGTTGTTTTTTAATATTTTGGTGCATAAAAGTTGAATGAGTTTAAATCAAAGAATTTGTTGATTATTGATTCACCCTCCCCCTTTTTTAATATTTTGGTGCATAAAAGTTGAATGAGTTTAAATCAAAGAATTTGTTGATTACTGATTCACCCTCCCCCCCTCTGAGTAATTATATTTTTATTATCAGTCAATATCATAGCTTTGGTCCTCATGGTGATAATCTTAATATCTTGAGTAAAAAGATCTAAAGATGTATAGGAAGGAAGCACCTTGGTTCTCTAAGGAAAATTTCTCTACATGGGTAAGTAGGATGAAGGTGCATCTATCAAGCATTGGAGATCAAGAATAGTTTCATCTCACAACCTAGTATGTTCAACCTCCTAGAACCCTAATTTATGGATAAATAAAGAGAAAGTTGGAACATAACTTTGTAATGATATAAATAGAAAGTGTTCTATCTAATGTTGAGTTTGTAGACATCAAGGATATGGATAATGCTAAAGACATGTGGGAGAAGTTGATAACAGTTTATGGCAGTGATGTTCATGTTCAGAAAGAAAAGGTGGATAGCCTCAAAGGTAAATATGATGAAATGAGAATGCATGAAGGTGAGAATGTTGCACAATATAGCTATAGGATAAAAGAGGTTGTTGTTGCAATCAAAGGAGCTAGTGGACAACTTGATGAAGATGATGTGGTAAGAAAAATATTGAGAACCCTAGTACCACAGTATGCTATTAGAGTCTCTATTATACAAGAGTTGAGATCTGTTAATCCCATAAATGTGACTCTAGATTCTTTGGTTGGAAAGCTTACTGCTTTTGAGATAAGTAATTTTGATAACAATATGCCTAGAATAGAATCTACATTCAAAGCTTCCCTAACCATTGGTTCATCGAGGAAAGGTAAAGAAATCCTTAACAGTTTTGGAGGAAACCAAGATTATGATTCTATCTTGTCTGATGAAAGAGATCAAGATGAGTTGGGGGCACTTCTAGCAAGGAGATTACCTAGAGGAAAGGAAAGTACAAAGGTAAACTTCCCTTAAAATGTTTTGCATACAAAAAAATTGGTCATATAGCATCTAGATGTATTGAAAATGATAGGACGGATAAGCACAAGAGATTTAGGAATTTCAAAGACAAAAACAACAAGGCATGTTACCTAGTAGAAGAAGAAGTGACTGATGAAGAATCTGATGGAAGAGATAATGAGGAAGGGTTTGAGATAGTTTTTGTTGCAGTCAAAGAAGAACCCTCAACCGGTGCAGATGGAGTTAATTAGGAAAAAGCATTGTTTTCAAGCATGAATTACAATAGTGACTAGATAATAGATAGATGGTGTACACATCACATGATGGGTGATAGAAGCAAATTTATTTCAATGGAGGAATGTGATGGAGGAGTAGTCAGATTTGGTAATGGTCCATGTGTGGTAAGAGGTAAAGGTTCAATAGCACTTAAATGAAAACACTAATCATAATGATGTTTATTAGGTTGATGGATTAAAGTATAACCTATTAAATGTTTCTCAATTAAATAACAAAAGTTTCAGATTGAAATTTAGTAATGGTGTTTGCAAGTTCTTAGGAATCTCTGGAGAGTTGATTGTTGTTGGTGAATAGACTAGAGGTAACCTATTTTGATTGAACTCTACTAATAAACACTTCTTATTTACTAAAGTTGAATATTTTTGGTTGTGGCATAAAATATTTTTTCATGTTAACTTTGATAATCTAGTAAAGGTTAGTAAGAAAAGATGTGTTAGAGGTATGCCTACTTTAGCTAAACCAAACAATGTTATGTGTGAGGAGTGTCAGTTGGGAAAGTTGACTAGGTCTATCTTTACTAGTAAAGTTTATTCATCACAGAGCATTCTTGACCTTGTACACACTAACTTGTGCGGACCGATGAGAACTCAAAGATACTATGGAGATAAGTACTTTATCTTGTTCATTGATGATTACTCAAGAATGATGTCTGTTATGTTTTTGAAAGATAAACCTGATGCATTTTGCATGTTTAAGTTGTATAAAGCAAGAGTTGAAAAAGAAATAGGGAAAACACTTTAAGTGTCTCAGATCTGATAGAGGAGGTGAGTTTACCTCACAAGAGTTCACAACATTTTGTGAAGAACACGGAATCAAGAGACAAATGTCAACACTAAGGATAACCCAGCAAAATGGAATTGTTGAGAGAATGAACATATCCATAATTGACCATGCAAGAACACTTTTGATACAAAAAGGAGTGGCTCAAATCTTTTGGAGAGAATCAATAAGTACTATTGTCTATATTTTGAACCAGGTACAACTTAAGAAAGGTAAAAACAAAACAAATTATGAATTGTGGTATAGTCATGCTCCTAGTGTCAGTTATTTTAAAATCTTTGGAAGAAAATGTTACATAAAGAAGGATGAGAAAAAATGGTAAATTTGACTCTAAGAGTGATGAAGGGATATTTCTAGGATATTCTACTAGAAGTAAAGCTTATAAATGTTTGAAAAAGAGTACTAACAAGATGTTTGAAAGTGCAAATGTTAGAATTGATGAATTTCCTTAGAAAATTGAGGAAGATAGAAAGAAGGAATCGGAAGACTATGATAGGTTTGTTTATGTTCAACCGATGGAACCAGATACAGAACCCCAAATAAGTGAAGTGGTGAATGATCCACAACCGATGAATGTTTCACTTCCGGTAATCGATCCTCAATCGGTGAATGTTGATGAAGGTAACCAAAGAGAAGAATTTGTACTCCCAAGGTATGTGAAACTAAATCACTCTCAAGATCATATTATTGGAGATAAAAATGTTGGAGTGATGACAAGGAGTAAGGCAAGGGAAAGTACTTGTTTACTATCTGAATTAGAACCCAAAAATGTTAAAGATGATTTGGAAGATAATGATTGGGTTAAGGATATGAAAGAGGAATTAAAACAAATAAGAGAAAAATAATACATGGACTTTAATACCTAGACCTACCAAAATTAATTTTATAGGTACTAAATGGATCTTTAGGAATAGGCTGAATGAGAAAGGAAATGTAATCAAAAACAAGGTAAGGCTAGTTTGTAAAGGATATGTACAAGAAAGACTAGACTATGTTGAGACCTTGCACATGTGGCTAGACTTGAAGGTGTGAGGATACTTTTAGCTTATGTTTCTTATAAAGGTTTTCAGGTCTATCAAATGGATGTAAAATCTTCTTTTCTAAATGGTGTGTTAGAAGAAGAAGTATACATTGAGCAGCTTGAAGGCTTTGCTACTAAAAAAGGTAAAGACATGGTATGAAAATTGCATAAAGTATTGTATGGACTGAAACAAGCTCCAAGAGAATGGTATGAAAGGCTACATTCTTATCTTATTCAAATTGGTTTCACAAGAACTAGTGACAATAATAATGTATATCTAAAATCTAAAAGTGAAGACAAGATATTGATTGCTGAAATTTTTGTTGATGACATAATATTTGGTGGAAATGAAGTATTGAGCAGGTCATTTGCAGAAGCAATGATGAAGGAATTTGAAATGTCAATGATAGGAGAAATCAAATTCTTTATTGGACTTCAATTAGAGAAGATGAAGAAAGGGATATATATTAGTCAATCTAAGTATGTGAAGGAGAATATGAAGACTTTTGGCATGGAAGACTCAAAACCAATGGGAACATCTATGGTCACAGGCTGCAAACTATCTAAGGAGGATGAATTTAGAGAGGTAAATGAAACTCTATATAGAACCATGATCAATAAGTTGTAATATGTAGTTCATAGTAGACCATATATTGCACATGTTGTTGGTATTGTTGCAAGGTTTTCTTCAAATCCAAAGGACTCACATATGGTTGCAGTAAAGAGGATCTTTAGATATCTTAAGGGAACTAAGAATTATGGTCTATGGTATGGTAAGGATGGAGATTTTTCTTTAAATGTGTTTACTGATGCAGACTATGAAGGTAATATTGATTATAGGAAGAGCACAATAAGTGGAGAATTATTTCTTCGTGAAATATTAGTCTTCTGGACTAGTAAAAAGAAAAATTGTATTTCACAATCTATGCAAAGGAAGACTATGTTGTTGCTGCTATTAATTGTCAGCAAGTGATATGGATAAAATAGATTCTTGAGGGAATTCATGAGAAGGTCACATAACTAGTTGTTATCTATTGTGATAACACTAGTAAAATAAACATTTCCAAGAATCTAGTGATGCACTCGAAGACAAAGCACATTGCAATAAAATATCACTTTCTAAGAGAAAAGGTATAGGAGAAGGATGTAAGGCTTGACTATGTGTCTACTAAAGAACAAGTTGTTGATATATTCACCAAGCCATTACCAAAGGATACCTTTGAGTATCTTAGAGGTAGATTAGGGGTTATTCCCTTATATGAAGTTAATTAGATGATGTTGATTATATCAGTTCATATGTATTTATTAGAATATTATGTGTGAATTGATGTAAAGGTGGACTACTCCATAAGGGGGAGAAGTCTTAGTATGATGAGGAAAGAACACACAAGAGAAATCAAGAGTAATCTCATAAGACTGAATGATTGGACAACTTTGGCATTCTTGTCAAAAGGGGAGAAGATGAATTATACAAGGAGAGAAAATGCAGAATGGAGAAGATGTATTATAAAGGTGGAGAGTATGTATGGACATAAGTGGAAACATCTTGATCAGAAGTAAAGATAGAAGTGGAAACATTTTTCAAAAGATCATTCTCATGAGTGAGATAGAGTGTTGCTGAGAAGTGGAAGTGAAGAAGAGAAGCTAAGATGAGAAGTTAAGAGTGTTGTCATAAATGTCAAATGGGGAGATTGTTAGCACAATTGATGCAGTGATGATAAGTGTTGCATTGATGAATATTGGAAAATATTTAATGACAAGTGAATCAGTTATGAGTTTGTTATTGATGTCAACTGATTGACTTATTATTTTCAGCATGTTACCACATATTGTATGAGTAAATCATGAGTTGCAGTATGTTTTTGGAGTTGCTATTATAATGGAAGAATATGTTATGTGTTGTGATGTTATGTTTGCAACCACAACTCTTAATGTGAAGTATTGAGTTAGTTATGATTGAATGGAATCAAACTAAGTAACTGCTAAAACAATCAATGATAGACAGTAAGTTATTTGAATATTGTTTCAAATCAGTAAAGTATTTGATGGAGCGCTCATAGGATATGATTGATAACAATGTCTAAATACTATGTTTAGGATCGTGACTTATAATGTTGATAGGTGAGGATGGTTTAATTGACTGGAAGCAGTATTCACAAAATGAGCAGATAAACAAGAGAGTTCTTGAACAGGTAATGAAGATTTGTGAACCCGTGAAGAAATATGAAGTGACAATAGGATCAATGATGTTTGTAGTGAAGTAGTAAGGTATTTGTGTGATTTGTGGAAAGATTTTGACATCACATTGCCTGAGGTATGAGTTTGAGGTGATTCTTCAAGAAGTTTCTTTTGGTCAAAAGAATTTTTGAAGATGGTTCAATTTCCAAGGTAAAATCTATATGGAAGCTAACACAGTCAGAGAAAAAAAAATTATGAGTAGTTAGATATATTATATCTTACCTAACTTCATTTGGATTGTTCATATCTTAGATCTAGGGTTTATTTTAAGTCAGTGGAAGAAACTTTATATATTAGAAAGTTGAAAAAGGAGTTAGTTGTTGATCGAGAATTGTAAAAGGGTGTGTTGACAAAGTAGTGAAAGAATCGAGTGTGATCAAGCCAGAAAAGAGTATGGTGTGTGGTGAAAGTTTCAAAGCTTAATAGGATCTGATCATGTAGAGGTAGTGCAATTTTATAGATCATCTTATCTGCTACTTTCTAACCATTGTAATAGTGAAATCCCTTAACCGAGTAGATCCTAATAGATCTTTATTGTAAATCCTTTAACAAGGTGGAATTCATGTTGAATGTTTAAATTCCTCTAACAAGGTAGCTCCTAACGGGGTAAAGATCCTAACAGGTCTAAGGAAAATCTCTTAATCGGGTAGCATCTAGCAGTGCTTTTGTAAACCTTTAACCAGGTAAGCTCCTCATAGGGCGTATTCCAAAAGAGTACAGATTTAGTGGGTACCAATCCCCACACGTGGTTTTTCCCATTTGAGTTTCCATGAGAGAAATATGGTGTCTTCATTGTGTGATTGATTATTTTTGGATGCATGTTTTGATAGTTTCTATTCATGCTAGTTGTTGTTGAATGTTTTGGCGCATAAAAGTTGAATGAGTTTAAATCAGTGAATTTTTTTATTACTAATTCACCCCTCCCCTCTCAATAATAAGACCTATATTATAACCTATAATCTACACGGGCCCTCCAATTTCCACCTTTCTTAGGAACTATGACAAGGGGTGATACACATTGGCTATCAAAGATAGGATAAATAAACTCGACATCTAGCAATTTCTATAATTCTCCTTTTATTATCTCTCTTAGTGTAGGGTTCATTCTTCTTTCTGGTTGTCTTACTGGCATACTATCCTCCTTGATATAGATTCTACAAGTGCACAACTTAGGATCCAAACCCTTCATATCATTATAAACTTTCTTGTGAGACTAAAGCAATTGTGTCAAAGACATTTGTTGCTCTTGAGTGATCTTTTTATTGATGTTCGAACATCTACCTAGTGAGACCTCAACTTGCTTAGTTAACTCTATCATGGATGCCTCAGTGAGGTATGGCATTTATACTTCACGTGGAAATAGTGTATGAAGGATATATGTGGTTGTAGAAAAGTCAGATGAACTAGGAGAAAGGAGGATTGTTTGCAATGAACATGCCTGATGTGATGAACAACCAAAAGGTTGTTCATTCACTCCATAATAATTTTGAAGAATGTTGTTGAGTACTTCATCCTCTTCCTGAAGCTGCAGGAAGGGAGCCCTATCTATTACATCCAAAACTTTCCTCTCTAGGTAACCTTTTAAAAAGGCTTCAGAACTTTTTTAAAGAGAACTACTAATTGTAGACACTTATAATCATCCTTTGATATTTAATGTTAATTAAATTTTATTTAATTCATGTTCTTAAATAATATTATAATTAATTTTAAATAATTAGTTATATTTGTTATTTTCATCTATTTATTTAATTAAATAAATTCATCACCTTAGTATTTAAATTTAGTTTAAATATGTTTCCCTAATGTATTAAATTAAATTTAATACATGTTCCTTCCATAGTCCCCTTTTTTAATAAATTTCATTTATTTAATTCCTCACATGACTCTATTCTACTTATTCTTGATTAAGTTAAATCTTATTTAATTTAATCATAATTTAGACCTAGATCCTACCCTACCCACATCACTCTCTACCTAAAAGTCTTGTTCACTAATTAACTAAGGTTAATTAGGCTATTTTTGGATTCCTACACTTATTAGTACTAATTATTTGGTCACACGTGTGAGCAAATTTCCAAAAATCACCTTTTCAAATATTTCTTAAACTATCTAAACAAGTTTGTCTTACAACTTTAATGACACCTCTTACACTTTCTAAAAATATTTCATTGGACCAAATCTCTTACACCTCTTACATGGGCACTTTAAAATACCCTTGACCCATCACATCCCCAAGTTGCTCACTGGTGTATGAGCAACTTTGGCTTTTGCATGGCTTATCAAGCCCATGTGTCTCCTATGTGGCCCCTATGTGGATGCCACTTAAATGCCACATCACCCAAGCCTCCTCGTCTTGCTCCAAAAATCTATAAATATGAGCCTTGCCAAGAGCATTTTAACCATCATTTGCATATTAGAGTTTTAATGTCATTTTATTCCTAGAGCATTTAGAGATTTATTGCTAAAATTGGTATTTAGATTCACAGCATCAATGATGTTAGTTGCATTCAATAATATATGTTAGTTTGCATTCAAAGCTCATTTTAGATATTGCATTCAAGTTCATATTTACTACTTTGCATCATCATATTGAATGCTTTAGACTATTTTCCTCATACTAGTTCTTGAGCTATTCAATCTTCCATTAGTTTGCATCATTAAACTTCACCCATCAATCATTTAGTGTGATTTAATATATTGTGTTGGGAGAGCACACCCACAATATCTCTAAAAGCAAATCAAATTAATCTTGGATGCACTTATTTTAGCTCATCGGAGCTTGTGGTAGAACTTAGTGTAGAGTTTCAAGTTTTAGATATATTAATGTGATTTGGTATTTATATCCCTAATGTTTGCATGTATGAGCTTGTTCCACAAAGGTAGGTTTCAACCGCAACATTTTGGCACGCCTCTTTCGACCCACTATAATCAAACACCTTCTTGAGATTAAAGTATCAAAGGGAAAAGATATCTTATGTCTGGTCTCCTCTTGGATCTATAGGATCTAAATAGCATTTATGCTACCACAAGGCCTTCTTTGATTCATAAGATACCTTTGAACAAATGCACTTACTAGACACCTTAGAGTAGTAGTCACATGATTCACCTCTGAAAGTATCATAATCTTTGTGCAAGGAGGGGGAAGAATATCTCCTAAAGGCACTCACCATAAGAATCCCCTTCAGTGTTTTAAAGTGGATAATATGGAACTAGAGGTCTAATTGTGTAGTCTCCTTTGATCATATTCTGCATAGATCTTGCAAAGGAGAAAACCATGGGTTCCCTCTAGGGGGTGACACAAATGCATGATCTAAAGGGATTCAAGATGTGGGAAAAGGTTTTGATGACTAAGTCAATTCTTTAGGGTAGGAACAGCTTGCTATCTTCATTATGTTTAACCATGTGAAAACTCAAGTGATTTGAAAAGATCACTAGAACATACACATTTCGAAGTTACATGTTGATATCAGCTTCACTATCACTACTACTTGAATTCTGTAAGGTTTATTTGTCCCTTTCAGGACTATTTTCATATGTGCACTTGTTAATTCCATGAATTCTTGAAAACAAGTTCTTTCCATTGAACAAATTGACATAGAATCAGTCTTGAAACAAGTCAAATCTATCAAATTCTATCAAAACCAAGTCGACAATAGTCATAATTTTACATTGTCGTCTCTGACCTGAGATCCTCATTCTTAGCAAATCCTCGTTTGCATCTAAGATTCAACGTCTCTTCTTGGAAATAGAGAGCAATTTGACCTTGTCAAAACATCATAAATTCACCCTTCTATAGGTCCTCAAAATCATTTACTCTGAAACATTCAAAACCACTTCTCTTTAGGCTATGAATGATTTAGGGAAGCATGAGAAAGTGAAACTACCAGTACCTCGTATCTATAGAGAGAAGAAAATAGTTGATGGAAAGTTCAAAGCAAATAAACATCTGATCAAATCAATCCAACAACTATGCACGGAATCTGTATCACATGAAAACAGTTAAATCATGTAGATGAACTTCAACCTCAAAAAAATATGAAAGCAGCCTAATACATTTATATAATTTATTATAATTTGAAAGACTTACATTGACCTGGGAAAACTGCCTGTAAGAATACTGGAACTCTGATAAGAGGTGGCCCAAAATTTTGAGTCACAGGAGGTATTTTCATTTCCAGTGCATAGGTTTCAAAATTTTGCCTTTTTAAAATAGGAATTTTTTTATTGTTTGCTTGACGTGATGGGTAAACTGGTAAGCTGTAATTTTTAGACTGGGAGGTTAAGCTCATCTCAGGTGGAGAGGCTTTAGCGAAGAGGGAATTAAACATGGTGAAGAAATTAGCAAATGAGGCAGTTGTTAAAGTAGAAGTATGGCAATTTGCTCCGCCATAAATTGATAATGCAGACTCAATGTCCATAAGAGAAGGCCCTAAATATGGACATCGTTCTTCACATCTTTTCAAATCATCTGTCCACTTTGCTGATGAGATGACCTCTGAGACTGCTACTAGCACATTTTTTTGAGAAGGAAAATAGATTGGATAATTTGGGTTGTATAAACAGATTATTCAAAAGGTCAGTTAATCGTTTGGCATAGATACATTGTAAACATTCATGAAAGTATTAGAAAAATCAAAGTTGTACAGACTAGTGTTTTGTCGAGGTAGTGATGTTGATGCTGTGATGTTACAGTAGCAACTACTGATTTCCTTCATCCCCTAAAGATTTGCAACATCAGTTTGCTGTGTGGTCCTTTTCTCACCTGCAATTGGCTGATCCATGGCAAACAAAAATATATCACACAAGAATCCCAATTCAGTAGCAGAGACAAGGATGACATTTGTTTCATCTGCTTGTAACAGGCAACATCTTGTGGAAGACACCTCTAACTGTATAGTGGTAATGTGATTAACACATGCCTTCATACATGCTCGCTAACAATCCATGAAACAGACATGCAGTCCAGTTTGGAGACACATATACAGCCCATGAAACATTAGGAATATATCATTTTTTTTTGCCATGCTTAATTTGTATTGGTCACAAGATTTGATTTTTTTATTTGTAAATAAAAAAGAATTAAACCAATGGGATAATGGGTGCCACCAATCAGAAATGAGAAAGAACTGTAAAAAAAAACATTTTAAAGAAAAAACTAAAACAGACCTCAGATTAGCAATTCTGTTCTCGTATAAATTAATTGCATATGGTGATGCAAAAAAATTAGTCTCCACCTTATAAGGCAGAGACTAATAATGCTAGATGCAATCAATCATCACTTAGGTCAATAGTGATGAGCAAGAGCAGTTCCTACAAATTTACTTTGAAACTGCATTAAAGGAAAGCGGCGTTGAAATATAATTAACTCTTGAAAGCAAAAGTTGATTGCATCTTAAAACTTAACCTAACTCACTCAAGCTAGAGTATCAAAAGATAATTTACAATGTGCCAAATTCATTTCCAGAATTTTGCTTAAAATTTGAAGCAGTCATAAAGATTGAAATCGGGTTTCCTGGTGAAGGAGCTGTCTGCTTCAACACAGAAACATGAGGACCCGCTCTGTGCTTAGCATTTTCATCGGCTGCAGACAATAACTCTAATTCTTCAAGGCCTATTTGCCTCTTGATTAACTCCACATTTTCTTTAAGGACTTGCATCTCACCAAAAGGTAACTTCAAATCTAGTGCTTGAGGCCCAACAGCAAGAGTCTCATCCTTTTTAAACTTCAGAAACGGCATGCACTGTTTAAGTACTTGCTTAAAATCAGAACGTTTTCCAATGGGACTTTCCTTCAAAGCAGCTAATATTTCCTGGTCTGGAGCAAAAGAGTGACTGTTTCTATTATACTTATCCTGGAGAATCCTCAGACATATTGCCTTCCAATCTTTGTATTCCTCTTCAACATAGAGCAATCCTATTGATGGCTTTAACTCCTCAGGTCCTGTTGCAGCGTTTGATGCATCTTTCTTAGCCTTCTTAGGAGCAGACATCTGCTTCTGAAAAAGCTTCCTCATGGAAACAATTGTGTCCTGCAAATACTTATTAGCACGTTGAAGCGTAAGGTCGGGTGACTCTGCAGTTGGCCACCCTGATTTGACTGCAAATCCTTCCCTCTTTAGAACTTCTTTCCATACATGCTCTGCATAGTGAGGACATATGGGGGTGATTAACCGTGTCTGGACATCCATGAAGCGCCATAACAAATCTTGATTCATGCCACCTAAACCACAGGACAACCTGTACTCATCCCGAGCTGCCTGAAGATCATAGAAACCAGTCTTCAAGGCCTCCCTAAACATCATTGTGTTGTAGTTCTTTTCAGTCAGCTCAATGGCAATATTTATTTCATTAGAAAACACCCTATCTGCATAAGTAGAAGGGGAGCCTTGCCTCGAGGATGCTGCTGAAGCCAAAATCTCCTCCATCCATAGGATCTCTTTTGTAAGTCGGAGAATCGCAGCATTAGCAGTCTCAAAAACAAAATTGGCATCATCCATTCCATCACCTGCATCAGCCAAAGAAAATCGAGTAGCATCTGAAGAGAAGTCCTCTATTGCTTGACGTAAAGTTCTGAAATTGCCTGTAGACTTTGACATCTTTTCGGAGTTGAGCATAAGATGCCCATTACACCTAAATGAACGTGGCCATTTCTCCTCTGGCAATATTGCCGTGTGGTTATAAATGCAAAAGGTGAGATGGTTTTGAATCAAATCCTTACCAGAAACTCGTAAATCAAAGGGGTACCAGTACTCAAACTCTTTCTTCATGCGCTTTAGCAAGTCAGCAGGAATATCTGATTGTGGAAAAGAACCCCCACAAAATATATAATTCCAAACTTCATCTGTCATCTGCTCGGCTTTTATTGTAGCGGCAGTCTTACCATAGATGTCCCCATTTTGTAAAAGGTGAGCAACAGTGTAATAGGCCATGTATAGTGTGGAGTCTGATAAAGATTCTACAAGAAACTGTTCATCCCATGGAATTCTTGTTCCAAGGCCAAATGATCTAGAACAGGCCCATTGATTAAGCCAGCCCAGTGTATGCTCAAATCCATGCCTGGCTTCATCATAATAAAGCTCCATCTTTGCCAAACACTGCTGGGCCTTTGCTCTCCACTCAGGTTCACCATATGTTACATACCATTGGTCGGTCAGGGCTACAACACATTCATCACCTGACCTGGAGATAACTTTTTTCTCAGGCTCACTGTACATGACTGCTTTCCCTGTCTCCAAAAGCTTTTTCCTGATTAAAGGTTTTGCTACTTGAACATCCATGCCCTTGAACTCTCCCACGAGCATTTTTCCCTCAGTGAAACCTTTCAAATAGGTCAATCGCTTTGCCTCTGCAAGTTTATCTTTATCGTTCTGACTTTTGATCTTCAAATCAATGCACACCTTTTCAGCTGATTTGCCCCCAAATTCTGGGATATTGATGATAGGAATAACTTCAAAAGGCAACACCCATTCATCTTTCACTCCAAACTTGGCTCTTAGGGCTGCTTTGGACTTCAAATCTAACAGGGCCATGTAATCATCGGGTGAATCACTGGGCACACTGGTTACTATACCTGTTCCTTTGTCTGTTAGAATTGTTAGCATGGGAAGGGCATAAACAACATCATTAGCTGCAAGAGGTGACCTCAAGGAAAGACCAATTAATTCATGTCCTGTCAACTCAACCAGGCATGATGGCTTTTCGGGGACCTTGGACATATGTTGATAAGCAAGATTAAGGGCAGCCCTCTGAGTGATAATAAAGACGTCTCTGTCATTGATTTCAAATGCACCATAGTTACCATCAGGCAATACCCAAGCATTTGTCTGACCGTACATTGTTTCCGGTCTCAGTGTTGCTGCAGCCAGAAACACATTTCTACCTTCCAAAATCTTCATTTTCTCAGTGAAAGGCGGAATCACTTCCATCTTGATAAGGGTGTATTCTTGTGGTTGTACACCTTCACCTGAGGCCCTGTCATGATCCGCACAAGGCTGTCCATCTAAAGGAGAATAGATGGTATACCGCATGTCCTTCACAATTTTTCCCATATCTTTCAAAACCCTCATTTGCCATCGCACAAAGGAATCATAAAATGGATTCATGTCGGTGGTGATAAAGGAGCGTCTCCAATCAACTCCAGCTCCAAACATTTTCAGATCTTCTTTTGCCATGGGAGGAAAGTAGGTGAGCCAATGATAAGGATCCCTAAATTGGGCTATCTCTCTGTCTTCTAATCCCAAACTCTGCATTATTTGCCACTGGTACTTTGCAGACCCTTTCTTCGCTGAAGCTTTGGACCTTTTGCTCTTAAATTGGTCTCCCCCTCCATTGAGTTGTTGTTCAGATGGCGGTTGGTCTTCGACTCCTCCATCATTATTATCAGTAGGAAACACTGGAGGATTTCCAAACTGCTTAATCTCATTATCCAGTTTATCAGCGCAGGCCTTGATGGGCATCCCAGTGCAGTGAAAGCCAAAGGGGAAAAGAACATTCCTGCCCCTCAATCTATGGTATGCTGAAGCAAACTCCAACTTGGAGAGGGAAAATGCATGACCTAAATGAAGGGAACCATTCATATAAGGGTAAGGGAAGTTCCCAAAATATTTCTCACCTTCTGCAGGGGTTTCAGGGCCTGCATCTGCTTTGAACACGTCACCTTCTTCCCATCTCCTTTGCACATCCCTTTGAATTTTCAGCAGCTGATCTCTGCGGGCAAAGCTCCTAGTGCCGTCCTGGGCTGTTGCTGTTGCTGTTGTGCTATTCATTCTCTCGATAAGAGAAACCTGGAAGCCAAATCTGATAGATGAAAGTGAAGAAGACTTAAACGGTTTGCTCAAGCATAAACAAGCGAACGGATTGTTATTCCACCTCCTACAAATCTGAGAGGATCGAAATCTACACATGAGCATTCATACGCTGTTCTTATTTCATCCTCTAACCATTTCCCTGGACTTGGATTTGCTGCTTGATGTACACAAGTGGGATATAAACCCTAATCCTGATAGTTGCTCTCAGCCCAAGCCACACAAAGTTCGCTTAGAATAATTTGACCCCTTGGCATGTTGAAATCGAAGGACAAAACAAACCTTGGTTTGTGAAATCGAAGGAAAAATATACTTCAATGGATATTTATTAAGATGTGTGTTATCAAATTATAGTAAGAAATGTTTGAATGATTTCCAACAAGGGACGCTATGAGGCCATAACATAGCATTAACAAACATCATAACAATAGCTCCCGTTGGTTTTTAAAAGGCAAGAGTGTTTTTTTTTCAAATCAGTGATTATTTAAAAATGCCAAAATTCGTTACCCATTAGAAAAAGAAGGCATGTTGCAATACTTGGATCTACATCAAAAGGATCTACTTGGAGAAACTTCAACAAACAGTTTAAACTTTGGTTCTTTCGTGGTCCTTTAAACTGTTGGTCTTGTGGACATCATTAAAACTCTTTCAATTCAATTCAATACCTCTAAACCAATCGTAGTGGAAGAACCGTTTTCCCAAGAGGGTTTATACTTCATTGACATGATTAACTTAACCTTTAGTGTAAAACACAAATAGGTCCTATTGGTAGTTGCATTCTCATACACCTAAATCTAATTAACAATATTATAATCATATTTATTCTCTTCTACACATCTTAATTAAATATTATTATTAATTAAGATTTATCGATTCTTTAATTAATTAATTATAGTCAAATTAATTAAATAAGCAACCTTGGCTATTTAATTAATTAATCCCCTTCTTCCATTAATTAGATCAAACGTATTAATTTGATTTAGTCCAATTAATTAAATAAGCAACCACTACTATTTAATTAATTGATCTCTATTCTTCTATTAATTGAATCTAATTTAATTAAATATTTTTCCCCTTTCTTCTATTCATTAAATCTAATTTAATTAATTATCTTTCCCACTTCTTCTATTTTCTCAAAATTAAATAAATTAAATTTATCATATCCATTTTCCCTCTTTGATTAAATAAATATCATTTAATCAATTAGAGCACATGGCTCCTAACTTTAACCCTCACCTAACGTCACATCGCTAACCATAGTCATCCTTCTAACCCACTTGTCCACTCAAAGCCCTCTTTGTTAACTTTTGCATACCCATCCTTCTAACCCGCGTGTCCACTCAAAGTCCTCTTTGTTGACTCTAATCCTCACTTAATCTTCAACCTAACCCTTAACCTAACTCATCCCAACTCATTCACACATACTAATTATCCTTTAGTTAATTAATCATTATTAATTAACTGATTAACCCTCCACTCAATCTCTCTCCTCCCAGTTGCATCTTCCATAAAATCTTATTTGCCCACTAATTAATCCTAATCAAAACCTAATCCAACCCTAATCATGTGTACAACCTTAATCATGAGGATTAAGAAATCTAACTCAAACCTGAAGACAACTCTTGTCACATCCTCTCACTCCCCAACCAAATGCATTTATGTCAATCTTAGATGCTCTTACACCTCTCTTACACACTCCATCCATCTCTTACATTCTTGTCCCCTCTCACATCTCCCAAAATGGTCACATTCTCTCATTCTTCCAAGCTTCTCTCCTTGTGACACTTGTCACAATGAGAGGCATTTGAGAAAACACAATCCATGTGCTCTCTCTCAAATGCATCTCCACCCTTCCTCAGGTTTACATCTTAACCGTCCATTTCATCCTCCATTTGTCAATAAATTGAATCAGTCTCCCTTCACAAATCATCCACCTTCCATGCAAATTTCTAATGCTATTTTGAGAGCTCAAAACTATCAAATTACCAAATTATTATGTCAAAATCCTTCTACATTCTCTCCTCATCCATTTTCATTGAAGCTTGAGTAAGCATTTGAGCATACATTCCTCATTTTGGACCAAATCTACACAATAAAGGGAGCTTATTTGAGTTGCAAGGTTTGCATTTCATTTGTTTTTGAGTTATTTTTATGGTCTAATCTTAAATGTTACATAGTCTTAGTTTGTTGAATGTTTTGCTTAATGTTGTATTCATTTGCACACTAATTCCTTGCATACAATCACATAAGATATTATTACTAGATTTGGAATACCATAGAATTGTATAATGATGTCATATTTGAATTTTTCTAGAGTAACCCATGTGTGTGTATGTGTAAGTTTTTTATGTTTTGTGTTTTGTATTCTTTTTATGTTTTTGTTTTGCTATGTAATAAGTAGTTGGCAATACACAAATATTGTATACTGTTGTCATTGATGTTGAACTTGTAAGGAGATTTTTGGCGATGTTATCATTGATGTCAAATTTGATTAGGGATGTAGGATCTAGATAGTTGATGTCTATTCTAAAATGATGAAGTGGTATCCAATTGTTTGTATTAGATTTTGGCTAAGTATGATAGATCTAGTGATTAGAGTTTTTGTGTTTTGATCCACATTATAACATTTTGGTTTGCAATTCCAGTATGTTGTGTTAGTATTTGATGGTACTGAGAGGGAGGGGGTGAATTAGTACAAATAGGTAACCTACTAATTCAACCACATGTCTGATTAAATTTAACAGCAACTTCCAAATAACCAAACATATAACTGATGCAATAAAATAAAATTAAAGAACATCAAACATCCACACATGCATCATACATAACACTTTTTTTTTTCTCGTGGAAACCCTCGGTTAGAGTTGTATGCACCCTAAAATGGTCGCCTAGACTTTGGGCCCCATTCTTCAATTTATCAATTTCTTGAACCAATGCTTTGCAATATTTTCAAATTAAATCAACTTCCTTGATCAAATCCTAATACTATCATTTATTCGATTATATTCTATGGATTAACCATTTTATCCTAAGTCTTTATTTAATTAAAAGGAATTCCCTCCCCTTTTATTAAATAAAAATCCCCCACTTACCTCTTATCCTAAGTTGCACAAATAAAGCATTATTCTTATTTTATAAATAAGAAGAAAAGGTTTTTTGTCTCACATGGGGCACAAAAGTCAACACTTCTTTCTCGTTGGAGGAGATTTGTGCACAAGGATTGATTCCACTTTCAAACTCCACCCTTGATCAAATATTTTACCTCTTAATCTCCATGGTCCATTTATCTTTAAAATGAGAGCTCTTTTCTCATTCTAGGATCCCACTCTTAATGCTAATGTTGTGCTGCAGGTTTTCTTGGTGACTTTGGAGCTTTGAAGATCTTGTTGCATTTTAGTTTTCATTCTTGCATTATAGCTTAGTTTCCATGGCATTTTAGTTTAGTTTCATTTCATGTTCTAGCTTAATCTACAGAGTTTAATTAGAAAAGGCTTGTAACACTCTCATTTTTCATAGCTTAGTTGCATTCTTGCATCTTCATTCTAGCATAGTTTGCATTACATCTTTCATTGTGATTCTTGAAGATATTGGCATTCTTGCCTTTGTCTCTTTGAATCTCTCATTGCATGGTTTACTAGCAAGGTTGCATGAGTAATAGCTCTAGCTAAGAGCCCTCTAAACACCCTTGCACTCCATGCCTAGGGAGCTCTAAGTCACTTTCTCAAGGTTTCCAATTCATGGATGCTCTTGAAACTAAAGACTTAGAGAAATGCACGTTTTGAGTGTACATTTTTTGTGCCCACCGTGGGGCAGAACAATTCTATTTTGCCTTTATTTTCTTGCATTTCCGCACTTTTTTCATCACTGTTAGCTTGTTGTTTCGGCTATTTTTTTTTTGACAAAGTATCGTACGACAGTCTTCCAGTATCGTACAATAGTTCTTTACATACCCGTGCAATACTTTTCCAGTAAAAGTATCGTGCTACCATACAGGACTCTGTCATGCAGCCATACAGTACTCTATCGCCTAGATACAGTGCGAACTATCATACAAAACAAAAGTATTGCACTCCTATACTGCAAAGTATCGTGCAAAACTTATGTTGATAGAACTGTAGTCCAAGCCTGGCAGTGACTGATTTTGGTTCTTTCTTTGCAAGATTTACATTTGTTTGCTTGCTGGTTTTGACTTGTTGTGTTAGGACAGAGATTCATTTGTAGATTATACCTGGTTTTATTGTGCTAACTCTTGTGGGCCTAACAAGTTGTGTTTGTAGGTGTGCCCTAATTGCTTGCATTATTTGCTAAAAAGAATGCATGTCAAAGCTTCAAATGCACAAGGGCTACTAATCATTTTTTACAGGGCTGCCCAAAGCATAAAAATAATCAAGTGCTTGTTCATTTATTTCATTTTAAGTGCGGCATTATACTAGTTCATTTTTTTCTAGGCACTTAATATCTTGTCATTAGAGTCTTTTGGTGGTAGGAAATTATGCTCTTCACCCTTGTGGTGAACCAGAAATCCTGACCCATCTCTAGACTTCGAAAGAAAGAGGGCTAATTGAACATTGCTTGGTGTGTTTGGGAAAGACTTTTGAGATAGGAGAGTATGCTCTTCACCCTTGAGGTGAACCAGAAATCTTGACCCTCAAAAGTTAATCCACTTCTTGTTTAGTTCAGAATCCTTTAGCGGGCCTGCTCTTGAGCGATCAAGAGGAATGACCCAAGTGGGGACAAGCTAATACCCAGCTATTCTGACCCACTATAAACTCAAGGCTATCAAGGATACAAAACCTTGGTAGACGTAGTACTTGTCTTCGCTTAGTGTGAGTACTTGTGGGATTGTGACCATGAGGAAAGTACTAAGCAAGAACACTTAAGGTACTCTTGTGGTTGTGAGGTCCATTACTTGTCGCAAGGTAAGGAGTCCCTTCGGGGAGCAAGAGGGGTATTGCGAATGGAAGCCCTTATTACGAACCTTAGATAGAAGCTACCCGATTTTGCCGCTCAACATCTTGGTGCAAGGATCGATCCTAGTGGACTAACCCGAATCACCCCAAGATTTTACTCACCATCTGTGTTCCTTTGGTTATGTCATTGTCACCTCCACGATAAAGCCAATATCTATTGTGGGAAACCACTTTGTGTGAGGTGATGGGACATCAAGTGTGGGCCAAGTTGTTGAGTATTGAGCCTTTGTCTTTCTAGGCTAGCAAGTGCTTGAATTGTCTTCGATGTGATCTACCCGTGTAAACATTCTCGAACATCAAACATCACAGTAATGCTCATAGGTTTGTTTGTTTTTTATATGCCACGTGCATGTCTTGGCAAGGTTGCTTTCGCCCTTGTTCAAGTGTTTTATGACACGTTTGATCGATTACTGTTTGCAAACCTATCTATTTTCTACTATTACTGCATTTGAAACTGAGAAATTGAACTTATCAACCTACAACTTTGACCAAATTACCTTCAAAACTAGATTGTTCACGTTCACTGGTCAAGAGTCATGCGATACTAAACAATCATCGCACACGTGCTTGAGTATTATCGCTCAATACTTCATTGTTGCTTTTATATCACCTGCATACTATACACTCTATTGTACCAACTGCATGGATTCTATCATACTACTTCTTGTGAAATATCATTTGGTCAAGTTATATCGCCCTACTACCCTACGAACTATCGCATAGAATCAATTTGTTGTCTAGCGGTCTAATCTTATTTCCAGTCTCCTTTGGTTGATCCAGGTCAGATCAGGTTATTTGTCCCATTATTGGAAGCCTATTTGCACTTGGGATTCTTGTGTTTTGGCCCTTTGATTAGTAATCTTTGATTTTACAAGTGACCTTGCTTGGAATTGGTAAGTTAGAAATCATCCTTGTAGAGAAGACAAACCTTTAGATTCTTTGATAACACACTTGGAGAGTGTTAGTAATCTCTTGTCCATTCATTTCCATCCAATTTCAAATCTAATCAAGTATAACTTGGGTAAATCATCCTCCTGATCCATATGTGTTAGAGTATTCACCCGATTGTTGGGCACCTCTATGGCAGTGTTGATTTACACCTTTTGCAAAAATTCTATCTTATCACCTCTCTTTTGGACAAGTGAATGCTTCTACCATCCTAGTTTGATACCAACGTTTCTTAGGGTCATCTTATCACCAAGCACTTTTCCTTTCATGTCGATTACGACAAGGTATCAATTGAATCAAGGGAAACGACCTCAGATAGTCTTTAACCAATTACCCCCTATTCAAACTCGCCAAAAAAGTAAAGGAAGAGAGCCTGTGTTTGACCAATCACCTAGGAGCAAGTCTGAAGTCTGGTTTAATCCTAAGAGTACTCTTAGTGAGTTGAGTACCCCCTTAGCATCTTCCTGCCCAAGTATGGACATGAGTTACACAATGACTTGACGGGAGAGGGAAGCAATGGATAAAAATCTTGACGACATATTTGAGAGACATAGAGACAACATTCTATTTGGTGATTCCTCTCATAACAATCAACCAGAATCACCCCTTATTAATACCAAATATTTGGATGCACATCAAAGGGGTGAAAGGTATAAGAGACAAGCTCACCAAGAAGAACGATCACAACATGAAGACCAAGACAATGAGCCTTGTAATGCTCATGTGAATGCAGTGTATACCAATGACTTCTTCAAACATTCGAGACCAAGTTCACCACTCCAAACAACTTCAAGGTATATAAGTGAAAGGCTCAAAAGAATTGAGCGTGAAAAGAAGGCATTTTTAGATGAACAAGCTGCAAAGGAAGAGAGGTTTAGACTCCTAGAGGCGGAGAGACAAGCCTTGTTAGAATTGGAAAGGAAAGCCTCTCAAGAAGAACAAGATAGACTTTTGGCCCAACAGCTTAATGCCCAATTCAACAACAAGGGTGTCAATAGTGGAAATAACTCCCCACCATCTACTCCTTATAGGACCCCACAAAGTGTAAGGCATTCAAGAACCCCTTCAAGATCTCCTCGTCCTAGAGGAAGAAGGGCTTCACAACATGCTCATTATAGGAGACAAACACATCCTAGGAACTCAAGATAACCCTCACAACGTGCTCATCATGGTCCCCAACACGGAGGTAGTAGCTCAAGTTTTGATCTCAATGCTCAAGACTTCATGAAGATGCAACAAGAACCACTCTTCCAACAGTATGTGGAGAGATATCTAGAGCAAAACAAAGACAAGTTCCTAGAGAGCTTAATCAACAAGGGCACTAGAGTCCCCTATAACTTTGATATGGATAGAAAGATTAAGAAGCAAAATCCATCTCAAGAAGAAGAGATCAGACAAATGAAGAGTATGATGGAAAAGCTATTGGCACCTAAGATTTCATTCTCACTTGACTCATTTTGTCCTAATCCTTTTGACAAGAGTGTGAGCATGAAAGATTTTCCTAGGAAGGTGGAAATTCCCCAATATGACAAGTATGATGGTAATGGGGATCCACATGACCATGTGCACCAATTCTACATTATGAGCTTTGAGTTTCATCAAGATGACTCCTATCTCATGAGGTTGTTCCCAAGGAGTCTCAAAGGTCAAGCAATGGAGTGGTTCACCAATATAACTCCCCCCGTCGAGACCTTCAAAGAGCTTGTTCATAGATTCATCCAACGCTTCGCTTACAATCTTTCAAGATCTGTCACCATGTTGGACCTATGTAACTTAAAGCAAAATCAAGGGGAATCCTTTGTCACTTTCTTGCAAAGGTGGAGACGTCAATGCTCTTGCTACTCTAGGACCATTCCTAAAAATGAAAAGATTGACATCCTTGTTAGCAATATGGTTCCCGAAATGCGGTATGAAGTTAGGAAGATGGTTTTAATTCCTTTGATACAATGGTTGAAACTGCATGTAGGATTGAGGATGTCTTGAGAGAGCAAGGAATTTTGACCAAACATGGAAATAATAACAATAATGGTCAAAATAACAACAATGCTAACAAGAATAAAGGGAAGAACGCACAGTGGAATAGGAACAAACAAGTGGTCAACGATGGAGTTGTGGACTCCTATCAACCGAAAGATCAAGTTGTTCTTCACTTGTCTAGTGTTGTTCAAGCCATGAAACTCAATGCACCTCATCAACAAGATAGCAAGTCAAGATACCAAGATAAGCCTAAGAAAGAGAGGCGTCAATTTGCAAAACTTGGTGATTCATATGAGGATGTCTTCAAAACACTTATTGCCAACAATCTTGTGCATCCTCAAGATCCCACAAAGCATTACATACCTGATGTTAAGCCACATTGGTGGGATGAAAAATCCTTTTTTGAGTTTCATAATGGCATTGGATATACTATTAAAAATTGTTGGAAACTAAAGCATATCATCCAAGATCTCATTGAGAATGGAAAACTTAAGGTGGATGGTTTGAACACCAATGCTGATCATAAGGCTTTCAAAGAACCCTTGCCCAAGTATGAGAAGGGGGAAACCTCTAAACCAAAGAATGGCAAGGTTGAGATCAACTGCACTTACACAACTGAGGAGAATGTTGTCAACATGCTCGAAGTTGTGGAGGAAAATTTCAACATGATGAGGAACAAGGATCCCTATGGTTATGATCTCAATGTGGACTCTCCTCCTATCTTTGATGAAGAACCTATTGTGGTGCTAAGGGGTCCTCACTCTAGGATGTCATCCCAAGCTCTTAATGTTGTCACAAGAAGTCAAGGCCCCGTTGTCATTAGAGGGCCCAATTCAAGTCAGCCTGGTAAACCAAAGCAAGTGGTATCTAAGAATGCCACCTTAAAGTCAACAGTTAGCCTTAAGTCGAGCTATAACCTTGTTGATCAATTGCAAAGAACCCCAGCTCAAATTCCAATCTTGGAGCTTTTAGAGTTGTCTCTGAGACATAAGCAAGTCCTCGAGGATGCTTTGCGTGCAGAAAATGTTCCCAATAACTTAGATGTTGATCAATTCCAAAGCATGGTTAATCATATTGCCAGCCCTCATTACCTAACCTTTTCAGAGGATGATGACAAAGCTTTGAGCCACCCACACAATCTCACCCTTCATATTGAAGTCATGATCCATAAAACCCATGTTAGGCATGTGTTGATAGATGGGGGTGCTGGGCTCAATATATGTTCCTTGAGTCTTTTAAAGACATTGGGTTATTCTGAACAAGTGATAGATACCAAAAAGAAGATCACCATAAAAGCCTATGATGAGGTAGAAAGAAGTTACAAGGGGTTGGTTGTTCTTCCTGTTAGGATTGGCCCTGTTGAGAAAGACATTTTGTTTCAAATTGTTGATGCTGGACCTCTCGCATACAACATCTTACTTGGTAGACCATGGATTCACAATATGCAAGTAGTACCGTCTACTTATCATCAGTGTGTTAAGTTCCCCTACAATGGAGTAGAGATTTTTATACCAGGGGATAACACTTTATCTATTAATTCAATCTCCGCAAATGCTCATGTTCCCCTCAACAGAGAAGTGGAAGATTTTAATGCGACACTAGCAGAGTGCAAAGACAGATTCAAGACATTAGACCTTGGCATGGGGGGGTATCAACTTGACTCCTTTGTGAAGCTTCCAGTTTCACCTAGGTCTTACGGTAAGCCTTCACAAGAGATGAAACCTTCCTCTTCAGCCATGACTTTATTTGGCACATTTGTAGAGTCCTCAGTTCCTATCCAAGATGAGAAAGAAGAGGTGGCTGTTAAAAACTAGATTTATAGAGAAGATAAATACATGCATAATGAGAACTTCTCTCCTACTCCTAAGGCTTATGGAAGAGGGTATACTTTTGTCAAAAATATGGGCTATCTAGGACATGGCCTTCTTAGTCACAGATTGGATGCTAGAGCTGAACCTCTCGATCATGCTCTTTTTGGATGCAACTCTAAGAAGACGGTTGGCCTAGGATTTGAGAATCATAACAAGAAAACTAATCCTATCCTTGATGAGTCAGATAGTGAAGGTGAACCAAAATACATACCAAGTTTGACAAATCAACAAGATATGTGTGAAGATTGGGTCTCTTCCACTAATCTTCTTTGGGGAGATTCAGATAATCCAGTTGCTCATGCGACAGGTTCGAACCTAGAACAGGATGAATCAAGTGTATAAGATCCTATCAAAGAACATCAATATAAGAATGGTGTTCAAGAAGGTGTTACCCTTGGTTACATTAGAGCCTCTACATCAAGACGTCCTAAACATGCATGGTGTAAACATCCCAGTCAAGATTCAGATATAGATTCACATGAGTATGAATGGGAGTCTCTCTCTGATTCTTCCACAATTGACATGAACGTTGATGTCATCCATAGTTATAGTTCTCATCTTGAGGTAGCTGACGAGTCACGTGTAGGATTAGAGGATTGGAACCCACGTGTTTCCCTAGTGGACGATTCTTCACTTGGTAGGATGAATCCTAATTTGGGTAGCTTAGAAGAATACTTGATAGACTCCAACTCTTCGGTCACCAAAGATGAGATCATCCATATTCACAACCTTGAACCTGCCATTGACTTACCTCTTGCTAACCCTAATCTCATTGATTGGTCCCAACGTTATCAAGAACTTGAGCTCTTGACATTCCAGAATGACTATGAGATAACCTGTTACCTAAATGCAATTAAACCTGTAGTCTCTTCCACCAGTGAACTGGCTACTAGCATGACAAAGCCAGACATCAAGTACCTTAGTTGTAAAATAAAAAGAATAGGAGTTCTGATGGTGAAAACCACTGTGTGGCGGTGTCAGAACCAAAAATAGTAAAAAGAAATGACATATCCAAGGGTGAAAACCTCTCTAAGGTACTTAAGGATGAGGTACTTGATCATCTCCCGAGTTACTTTCAAGACAGATCTTCAATGCTTGTTGAGCCAACACAACTATTCAATTTGGGTACAAATGAGGCTCCGTAGATGATACACTTGGCTCAGTCCTTGTCAACACAAGAAAGGGAAGCATACATCAAGTTCTTACAGAGAAAGAAGATTAATTTTGCATGGACTTATTCAGATATGACAAGGTTGGACACTAATCTTATTATGCATCACTTGTCCATAGCTCCAGGTGTGAAACCAGTCAAACAAAAATTGAGAAAAATGCATCCTCACATAGCTCTTCTAGTCAAAGAAGAATTAGAAAAACTCCTTAGTGCAGGGTTCATAAGAGCTATTGACTATGCTTAATGGATATCAAATATTTTACCAGTTTCCAAACATGAAAAATCCATTTGAATCTGCACAGACTTTAGAGATCTCAATAGAGCATGCCCAAAGGATGATTTTCCACTCCCAAATATAGACATGATAGTGGACATGACTGCAGGTTATGAGATCTATTCCTTGATGGATGGTTTTTATCGATATAATCAGATTAAGATAGCTCCTGAAGATCAAGAAAAGATTGCATTCACTCATGCATGGGGTACCTATTGTTGGAACGTTATGCCTTTTGGATTAAAAAATGCAGGAGCCACCTATCAATGAGCTATGACAACTATTTTTCATGACATGATGCATAAAAACATGGAAGATTGTGTGGATGACACCTTGGCCAAATCTAAGAAAAGACACACACACTTAGGTGATTTAGAAGTCATTCTAGATCGCATGGAACAATTTCAATTAAGGTTAAATCCAAAAAAGTGTGCATTTGGTGTTACCTCTGGAAAGTTAGTAGGATTCATCATTTCAGCAAAAGGAATAGAGGTAGACCATGAAAAGGTCCAAGCGATTATAGATATGCCACCTCCTAAAAACATTAGTCAAATGAGGAGTCTTCAAGGACATCTTCAATCCATAAGGAGGTTCATTTCACAGCTAGCAGATAGAGCTCAACCTCTCAATAAGAACTTACATAAGGGAGTTAAATGTATCTGGAATGAGGATTGTCAAAAGAGCATGGACCAAATCAAGAAATACTTGGCAAATCCTCCTATTTTAATGCCTCCTATCCCAAGGAAGCCACTTATTCTATATGTTTCAGCAACAGAATCCTCCTTGGGGGCATTACTAGCTCAACTTGATGAACATGGGAAAAAAAGAGCCATATATTACATTAGTTATACTCTTGTTTCATATGAGGTTAACTATACCAGTATTGAGAAGGCTTGCCTTGCAGTGGTGTTTGCTTCCCAAAAGTTGCGACATTACAGGCTTGTGCACACATTACACCTCATAGCAAAAATTGATCCTCTCAAGTATTTACTCGGTAAGGCTACTCTCACAGGTAGACTTGCTAAGTGGATGATGATCCTATCAAAGTTTGACATAGAGTACATCGAGCATAAAGCTATAAAAGGACAAGCCATAGTAGATTAACTGACTGATTTCCCAATTCAAGATAGTGCACCTATTCAAGTTGACTTTCCAGATGAACACCTTATGTATTTGACTACAAGAACATGGAAGATGTTCTTTGATGGATCTTTTATGCAAAATGGTTCTAGAGCTGGTGTGTTGTTTGTTTCTCCTCATGGGTACACGATTCCTAAGTCTTATAAGTTATTGTTTCCATGTACAAACAACATTTCTGAGTATGAAGCCTTAACAAATGGGCTCAAGATGGCCATATAATGGAGAATCACAGAGCTACACATCTATGGAGATTCACAGCTGATAATCAACTAGGTCAATGAAGAATATCAAACAAAAGATGAGAAACTGGTACCTTACAAGAAAATGGTTGATTCATTGAGATGATATTTCACATTTGTCACATTTCAGCAAATCCCTTGGGTAGAAAATAAAGCAGCTAATGCTATGGCCACACTTGCTTCACTCCTTCAGTTAGAGCAATATGAATCTAGATTTGAATTCCTAGTGGAAGAGCTACATTATCCTATCTATGACTCCCAAGAAAGCCATGTTATATGTACCCTTGTTGGTCATGAGTCATCCTGTTATGGTGCCATTTACTCATACCTTCATGATGGCATTATCCCTGATACCTTTAATCACTCTGAATGAAGAAACCTTACCCGAAATGCCTCTTGCCATTCCCTTATCTCTGGTGATTTGTATAGGAGGGGTCTAGATGGAACACTTCTTAGATGCTTAGAAAAGGAAGAATCCAACCAAGCATTAGTTGACATTCACGAGGGCATCTGTGGGGGACATTCCAATGGTCTTTCCATGGCCCAAAGGTTGCTTAGGGTGGGGTACTATTGGCCTACCATGCAGATGGATGCAATAGCTTTTGCAAAGTCATGCAAAAAGTGTCCAAAAACATGGTAACCTGATACATGCTCCAGGCAGGGAGCTTATTCCTTCTATATCTCATTGGCCATTTCAGCACCGGGCCTTTGATCTTGTTGGGCAGATTCATCCCAACTCATCAGGTGGACACAAATTTATCATCATTGCTATTGATTACTTCACTAAATGGGTGGAAGTTGTTCCACTTTCTATTGCCTTGGGCAAGACAGTCTCTCTATTCATTCTGAAGCATATCATCTGTCGATATGGAGTGCCTTCTGAGATTATCACTGACAATGGAGGTCAGTTCAAAAACAAGGACCTTAAGCAAATTTGCAAGAAATTCAAGATTAAACAACATTGGTCCTCCATTTACTTCCCACAAGGAAATGGTCAAGCAGAGGCTTCAAACAAAACCATTCTTAAAATCCTACATCAAACAATTCATAAGAATGGTAGATATTGGCATTTACAGATAAATCCAGCTTTGTGGGCTTATAGAACGAGTATTCGTACTCCTACTAGGGCTACTCCTTTTGCCCTTACTTATGGTGCTGAAGCAGTGTTACCTTTAGAGGTTGAGATTCCTTCACTTAGAGTCTCCCTCAAAGGTCTAGTTATAGATGAAGACTACCGCACCATGAGACTCCAAGAATTAGAACTTCTAGATGAGAAATTTCAAGCATCATTTCACCATATGAGGGTTTATCAAAAGTGTATGTCCAAAGCCTTCAACAAAAAGGTTCACCCTAGAGAATTCCAAGTGGGAGATCTTGTCCTACATGAAAATCCTAAGAACCAACAGCATAGAGATCAAAAGGGAAAATTTGAACCTAATTGGCTTGGACCTTACATCATTACAACAACTTTTGGGATAGGTGCTTATTTATTATCTACTGAAGAGGGAGAGCAGCTCCCTGATCCTATCAATGTCTTGCACCTGAAGAAGTTCTATCCATGATGCATGTTCTATCTGGGGGCATCCTCTATACATATTTATTAATCCTGAAAAATTCCAAAAAAAATCATATATGATGCTGAAAAAATCCTAAAAAGCATATAAAGTCCTGAAGAAATAAAAAAATTGCAAAAAATTCAAAAAAATAGAAAAAGTGCCTTGGTGAAAACCTGGAAACAAGCGCCTTGGTAGCAAAAATACAAAAAAATTGAAAAATCCTAAAAAAATCTGCCAAGTGGTGAAAACCTAGAAATAGGCGCTACTTGAGGCCTTTGCACCCCTGTTTCTTAGCACGCATCCTCGACACTTAGCCTTTCTCCATCATGCCTTGTCCTTCTTGCCTTGGTTTGGAATTGGTCTTTGTCTTTGTCTAGGGGGCATAACTGTGTTAGTTTTGGTCTCTTAGATGCGTTAGTATTTAGGACACCTTGTAAATGGTGTTTTTCAACACCACCCCAAATGTGTTTTTCAACACTTCCCTAGCATCAAGTGTTTCTCAACACTTATCAGATATCTTACCTGCAGTCTAGAATGATATGATATTTCTCACTGGTAGATGCAATACTTAAAGTTTGACTCTATGACCTACACACATGCACTTAAACACTTGACTCACTGAGACTTACTTGACTTTATTTCTTTGTGTGCTATCTATGATGATTTCTTTGCTGAGTGTTCTCTCCCTAATAGTTTTCGACGATGCCTAGCTAGAAGACTAGGGGCATGAGGACATGTTTTATTTATTTTTTGCCTGTGGGTATATTTTGTTGATACTAACTATCATGAGCATTCATGCTTGTTCCACTTGACACTAGTATCTACAATGTATTATCCTTGACCGTTTTCTGCAAGTGCATGCTTGTAGTCATCTTGACTTTCTTGTGTCTCGATGCAAGCATAATCTTGCTATACCAAACTTAGGGAACCTCACTACACTAGTCATCTTGACCTACATGTCTTTGATGCTTAGGTGGGATTCCCACATACCTATCTGATATAGATCATATTCATATACCCATAGTTATACTAGTGCGTATTGTATGATCTTGCGATGCTATCAATAAAGCTCGATGATGATTATTAGAGTCTAATGTCTTGTGACCTTGCAAGTAAACCACTTTTTATAGTAGCTTGCATTCTTAAGTTCATGTTAGTTTAGTCTTGCATCTTGCATATGGAGAGAGCTCTCATTTCATCTTTCACGGACTTGTCGGTCAACTGTACTCACCTTTCACTTCTTCTCGATCATGTCTTTCACTCCTTATCTTTCATATCGCATCCTTTTCTTCTCTTTTCATCACAAGGGGTTAATCTTATTATCATATATATATTATAAAGAGATCATTTTCAGAAATATGAGTCTATATCATTACATGAGAACTAAACATACAACTATGAGAGAGACTATACATGAGCATTTATGGGCATATATCATACATTTGAGAAATATAACAAGACAATAATATTGAAACATCCATCACAAGTGAGATGAGTACACAAGCTATATCAAAAATCTAGTCATCTCATATATATAAATCATGATACAAGTACAATGTGAGATCCCAAAATCTGGTTCAAAGTCTCAAGATATGTCTGTACATCAAAGCCCTAGACCTAGGACTGACTCTCTCCATCATGTAGAGGTGGTGGTGGTGGAGGCGGTGGTCCCATCCTATCACTTGCCATGTCTAATCTCCCTGACCTCTCAGATTAGAGTGGTGCTCTCTATCCCTTAGGTATGACTACTATGTATAAACCATGGTAATACGCTACCCATACTACCTCCCTCCAGATCTCTGTAGCATCATCTCGTGCTGCTCTCTCTCGTCGTGCTATCTTGGCCCATGCATCTAGAAGTTGCTAATCATGAATGGAAATGGTAGTCCTCAGCTACTATACCTCAGCCTCTAAGGCCTAAACCCTAACACAGAGATCCTCTCCTCCCCTATTCACAGGCTGCTCTTGCCCTACATCCACCCATCGATGAACTGGTCTCGCCTCATCCTCCTCTCCCTCCTCATCCTCTGATACATGTCTATGTGACCATCTCCAGCCACCTGATCGAGATCCCTACCCTACTGTTGCTCTCCTCCCTCCTCCCCCTCCTCTGTCTCCCCCATCATCCTCATCCCCACCTATTTCCTGTGGCTATGCATCTAGGACCGTGAACCTAGGAAATGGGCATCTTCAGCGCTCTACTCTATATGAAACATCTACACCTGCATCTACCATATCGAGTAGGTAATCCCATGGCTCTCTCCGTAACCCTATTATCTCTTGTGCTGACTGCTGGTAGTCCAACATCGACAGCCATCCCTATCCCTCATCCTCCCTAACCCTGGTGTATGTGGTGGTCTCCATTGCCACCCTCTACTGATGACCGAACTGCCTCCATACCCGAGTGATCACAAAATGCTCAATAATATATGCATGTCAACCTAGTAGTGGCCGACTACACATGTATCTGAGCTCGCCATCCCTGTCACTCCACTACTCACACTACCTGTATGGCCTCCACTCAAAGGCTGTCAACTCATCTAATAGCCTCTTGTAATAAGATCACCACTATGAGGCTGGGTGATGAATCTTGTATACCTGTATATGTAGGGACGCCTCCGCTCCTGAGGATGTACTTATGGTCGCACAACAACTATGTGCTCCCATGCCCATATCTGCGCTAGAACGGCCCCGCATGCCCAGGATCTTCTATCTCTATATACAATCTCATGTAGATCATGATACATGTCTACTAGGATGGTTGGGCCCCATGCCATCCATCTCAAGTGTGCCACCAAGTCTACCACCAATCTCCCCCAACCTAGTGGGAACCCCCTCTGACTCCTGTCAGTAATCAAAGCCTATGTTACTATTGAGCACACTATGCACGGCACTAGATAATCCCGACCATACTCCTCTATCAGTAGGTCCCAACTGAGATGGCTGTCAATAATGGTCACATCCTGGAAGAGGTCCTAGATGGCCTGTGTCCCCTTTGTGGGAGTCTAATCATAGTATACCTATGCCAACACAAAATCATGTCAATTTTCATCGTATGGAAACGCTACATTTATGAACATCTACAAACATGATTATACTCACCACATCTCCATGGCTGGGTACACACAGGATCTAGTAGACATCCTCCAGTGTGATCAAGGCCTCTCTAGTTGGTAGATGGAAGGTGTTATGCTCATTGTGCCACCTCTCTACCAATGTCGTCAACAACCTGTGGTTTTCCCGTATATGGGGCATATCCAGCAGGTACCCAAACCCCATCCTAGTCAGGTCCTCCCTACCTGGATCATCTAGATCTTGGACGCAGCGTAGCCCGACCACTCTCGGTGCTCTAATAATGAGCACTGATAGAATCTCTTGCAAGCCATAACCCACAAACCAAATGTCAGAACATATCATGATGGATGACTAAAATTAGTACAAGAAATCTCAAATGCAAAAATTGTCTCGACATATGTTATACTGTTCAAATTAAAAGTGTGCAATACTTCTTATTATACTCTTGTGACAATGTTTGTTGATATTGTATCATGCGATACTTTGTTACATAGTGGTGTGATACTTTTCCTTGGTACGATAGTTCACACTATATCACATGATATTTCATCCAGCATCGCATGATGCTTTCTTGAACAGTCGTATAATACTTTCTTGGCTTACAAACTATTGCATGATACAATATATAACATGTGTGCGATACTTTAAAAGTATCGCACGATGTTTCACACTAATATAATTTGAAAATCTAAAAACATGTTTTAAATGCATTAAATAACTCAAACGGCTATTTTTTTTTAAAGCTTACCGAGGCACCATATTGAGGAGGCCAGTTGTGCAATCGACCATGCTCGAATCGATGTGTGTGGATGGGAATCACTGCCTATTGAGCCATAGTCTCTCTTTGATCTCTCAAAGTTCTCAAAATCACAAAAGACAAATGAATTTGAAAATGACCTTTTCACCCTTTATATAGCATTTTGACTTTTTGACCTAATTTTCAACACATCTTAGAATTTGGCAAAAATTGCACCCCTGGCTAATGTCAACATCCTGGATCCATTTTTGGGATTGAAATCAAAATCCAAGTTCATCTTGATAGTCAAAATCATATTTTAAAATTTATCCTTCTTTTACGCAGTTGGTTGACCATTTGAGGCCTGATCCTTTGATCTTTGCTGGGGCATATTCATTTCCATCCCTCTCACTATCCTAGTCTTTCATTCATCTCCTTCACTTCATCTCTCTGAGGTTTGACTTCATCTTTATTCTATCTCTTTCTCAGTCAAACCTAGTCAAACTGGGGCATATCTTCACTGCTTGATGGCTATTCTATCATCTTTCATCTTCGATTATGATTTCTAGTGATTTGATCAAATTTATCAATTTACTGTTTCTCCTCTATCTCATTTCAATTTTGATCACGAGGGGGCAATACCTATCAAACTTCAATCCTTGATTCAGCTTTATCAAACCTATCAATCAAACCTTGCTTGAGACTTGACAATTACCTTTTTATAGGGGTGTTGGCCTTGTCTTTTTCAATCAACTTATCTTTGTCCTGATGTGTTCACGTTCGTCGACCACATGTCTGGGTTGTTTTGTGATCCCAAATCAATCTCACATTTCAACTTCATTCTTTAACTACATGTGTTCCCATAAAGATCACACATTAGTCAAAGAGGGGAAAATGTATGCACCCTAAAATGGTCACCTAGACTTTGGGCCCCATTCTTCAATTCATCAATTTCCTGAATCAATGCTTTGCAATATTTTCAAATTAAATCAATTTCCTTGATCAAATCCTAATTTTATCATTTATTCAATTATATTCTATGGATTAACCATTTTATCCTAAGTTTTTATTTAATTAAAAGGAATTTCCTCCCCTTTTATTAAATAAAACGCCCCCACTTACCTCTTATCCTAAGTTGCACAAATAAAGCATTATTCCTATTTTATAAATAAGAAGAAAAGGCTTTTTGTCTCGCATGGGGCACAAAAGTCAACACTTCTTTCTCATTGGAGGAGATTTGTGCACAAGGATTGATCCCACTTTCAAACTCCACCCTTGATCAAATCTTTTGCCTCTTAATCTCCATGGTCCATTTATCTTTAAAAGGAGAGCTCTTTTCTCATTCTAGGATCCCACACTTGATGCTAATGTTGTGCTACAGGTTTTCTTGGTGACTTTGGAGCTTTGAAGATCTTGTTGCATTTTAGTCTTCATTATTGCATTATAGCTTAGTTTCCATGGCATTTTAGTTTAGTTTCCTTTCATGTTCTAGCTTAATCTATAGAGTTTAATTAGAAAAGGCTTGTAACACTCTCATTTTTCATAGCTTAGTTGCATTCTTGCATCTTCATTCTAGCATAGTTTTCATTACATCTTTCATTATGATTCTTGAAGATATTGGCATTCTTGCCCTTGTCTCTTTGAATCTCCCATTGCATGGTTTACTAGCAAGGTTGCATGATTAATAGCTCTAACTGAGAGCCCTCTAAACACCCTTGCACTACATGCCTAGGGAGCTCTAAGTCGCTTTCTCAAGGTTTCCAATTCATGGATGTTCTTGGAACTAAAGACTTAGAGAAGTGCACGTTTTGAGTGTACAAGAGTTAGAGGGAGAAAACCACATTGGGGATGACACCCACAAGCCCTTCATTGTAGTAAAAAGGGTTTCCCTGTTAGGAGCTACAAATACCCTTTCTGAGAGTTTGCCCTATTAGGAGTGACTAGTACATTGTTAGGAGTACAATGAGAATTGTTAAGGTCTACCTCGCTAGAGGATTTAAGACCCTTTCTGTGAGTCCACGTGATTAAGGGATTTACAATTTAGAAGACCTGTTAAAGTCCATGTGGTTAAGGGATTTAGCTTGCTGCAACTATTAGGGAACAACAAGTAATGATCTAGATGTAGCATTTCTTTCCTATTAGATCCAATATGTTCTCTTCTCACTTTAACTACTCTATGATATGCCTCTACACAAAACCCTAATCACAATCCTAGCAATTGTGAATTTTACTTCATACAATCAAATTTTTTTCATCATCCTTCTCAATAAGAGAAGCGCCCAATAAATACTCAATTATCACTACCTTAACCTTCACCAAAATTCAATTTTTAATTTTCTCACTCAAATACATCTCACCAAAATACATATCACTATGTAAAACACTTTTTATCATGACTACATCAGCCCAAAATAAGATATGTTAGTTATATCTCCAAGATAGTCAAACACATTTTTGACTCCTCCAATGCATCTCTCTAAATCCACCTCATTTCTTACCTCGAGCAAATAAATGACATCTCAACAAATCCTTATCCTCTATTTTTCATCATTACAACTATACTCACCGCAATATCCATACCGGTCACCAATTTAAGATCTACCATCGGTAGCTCAAGAACTTAGACCCATAAATATGTAACCTCTTTTGCTAGTGTGAAACTTGCACATTGATTGCTAAAATGAGTTGTGGTTATAACCATGTGGTGTCATGGGTATATCCATGCTATATCTAATACCTCTCCACTTAATTCTAACTTGAGCATGACCACTACCAAAATCTCCATCTATAGTTGTTCTTCATCTAAACCACTCACTGTACTTAATTGATTCATCCTTGCCGATTGAACATTGACCTTACTGATTGACCCAATTGTTTGATATGACTGTGTTTGCATCAATGACAACCAAAATCACAATCACCTATGACCACTCACCAAAATACATCACAATATCAACATGTTATTTATGGATTATAGTGAAGATATCTAAATCCCAATCCCATTTAATTAAATGAATTCAGCTTTTTAATTAAATAGCCTTCCTCTATTTTGAATTAAAAAAAAATTAAAATTCATAAACCCTTCACCTACTAGCAAAATCCTAAAGTGCCTACTTGTACCATTTAATCCTAATTTAATGAATAAAATACATCATTTACTTGATTAATCCCCACTCATTATCACTCCTCCACTTGCATTCTCCTAACAAGCCCACTTGTCTTCTAATCACCTTTGTCATTAAGCCTAAACCCTCAATAAACATGTGCACACTCCTAAACATGAAGATTGGGAAACCAAAGTCAATAAACATGTCCCATCCATTCCAATCCCCAACCACATGACATGAGTCTTCCTTAAATACACTTACAATCTTGTCCCCTTTAAAGAATTTATAATTTTTTTTCCCACTCCCCACACACCTTTTGGGATTTGAAGCAAACTTGCCTTTATGAAATATCTTTTTTCTCAACCTCCAAAGTCCCTTTATCCACTCTTAGGTTGACACCTATCATCCTATCATGAGAGTTGAGAACCCTAACCCTTTCCCAAAACTTTACTAAAAAATAATTTCTATCTTTCATTTATCTCATCTCATTATGCAACTCACTTATGCAATTTTTGAGAGCTCCCCATACTTGTGCAACTTTGAAGCCATTATCAACATCTAAAGAAAGATTGTTGGTCTTGAAATGGAAAAAAAGAGAATGGACAACAAGAAAATCTCAAGGAAGCAAATGTAACAGGTGATGTATTACAAGATGCTTTAATTCTTTCTTTGAATAATATTATTGATTCTTGGGTGTTAGATCAAGGGCTTCTTTTCATGTCACACCCCATAGAAAATATTTTCTAGACTGTGTCCAAGGTTATTTTGGATAGGTTTGTTTAGGTGATGATGACCCATGAAAAAAATATTGGTAAGGGAAACTTACAGATAAAATTACCAAATGGAAATCAATGGTTGTTCAAAGAGGTGAGACATGTTCCTGATTTGAGAAGAAATTAAATATCAGCAGGACAATTGGAAAGTGTAGGTTGAATAGTCATATTGACAGACAATTTGTGGAAGGTTACTAAAGGTCTATTAATAATAGTGAAAGGGGCAAAGGTAGGTACAATGTATTTATGTACAAGTAATATTGATTATTCAATTTTTCTAGCCTCCACAGGAATGAATACATCTCTATGGCACAATTGACTTGGGCACATGAGTGAGAAGGGGATGAAGCTTCTTGATTCAAAAAATTTATTGCCAAGTTTGAAACAAGTTGATTTATTTTTTTGTGAAAACTTAGTTAATGGAAAATAAAAGAGAGGTCATATTTCTTAGATTTGGGAAGTGTTGTGCCTCCATAACTCACACCATATTTATCCACTTGGCCTAATGGGGACCCCCTTTTTCCTTTATTTACTTTTGTTTTTTTTCTCTTGATCCTAGTCAATCTGGTGCGGGGTAAGTCAAATTATGAGCTCTTTATGCTCGCGATAGTCCGACAGTCAAGTGATAGGGGATAGGGTCTTTTCATTTTCCCCCTCTCTTTTTTCCCTTTGTGTTTCTTGTTTGTTTTCATTCTTAGTTTAGTGTCTTGGTGTTTGGGTCAATTCTAGAAATCCATTTTCAAAGTTTTGAAGTTTCACTAGAGTTTCAAAGTTCTGAAGTTTTGCTAGAGATTTAGAGTTTTGGAGTTTTGGGGTTTCAACATTCTAGAGTTTCAAGGTTTCAGAGTTTTGGGGTTCTAGATTTTTAAAGTTTCAAGATTAAAGGGTTTCAGAGTTTAGGGTTTTGGGGGGTTCTTCAAACCTCGACCCTCGAAAAGGGGAATTGGGGTCTCAAACCCCTGAAACCTCAATCTCCTTTGTATGTTCCTTCACCATTTAAAATGAAACCTAGTCAGGGTTTTAGAGTTCTTGCAACCCTAATCCCCAAAAGGGGAGTTGGGGTCCCGCAACCCCAAAATCCTGATCTTCACTAGCATGGTCTTGTTTTGAAAGGGCTAGGGTTTCACAGGTCTCTGTACCCCCAAACCCTAAAACCCTGAAGGTGGTCTACATGAGTTTTTTCCTTTTCTTGAGCCATTTGGGTCAACCCTTTTAGGTATTTTGTGTTTTTTTTAAATTATTTAGTGTGTAGCTTAGTTTTTCTATTTATGCAAATTAAATGTTATTTTTTCTTTTGTAGTTAGTTTTATTTTTCAATAAAACATGCTACTAAAGATTTTTAGTGATTGCAGAAGTGGTAGGTATGAAAATTGTCCTTTCGATGAAGTATGAATTCTATAGCTATAAACCTCACTCCAAGTTTGGTAATCTCCATAGTGAGATTACTAATACAAACATCAGGCATATAGACTTCAATGAGTTCTTGAAGAGCATTCTCAACCTAATAACAAAGCACTTAATGCCTCATCCATGGTCATCTCTAAGTTAGTACATGCAGCAGGTCACCCAGTGTCTATCCTATCCTGAGACCTCATCATGGTAGTTTTAAACATTATGATTGGAATGAGAGGAAATTGAGAAAATCTAAAGGGCAATTTCTCAACAACTAAAGATTTTGCAAAAGAATCAAACTCGCCTTGAGTTTGTGAAGTTGCTTGATTTTGACGAAGTGAATGTCGTCATTAATAATTTTTCTCAAGCTTTTCTAGATGAGTTTCAACAACATTGACAATGCTTTATTTATTTAGATTCATTCAAATTTTTTCATTCTTTCATTCCAGTCACAACCTAGAAAAGAGAAAAAAGGAAAAGAGAGAGAAAAAGCCAAATCTCATTTTTGCATGCAGAGCTGAATTTGTTAAGTTTGATCTTCACTTGGGAGCTCATTTTTGGTGTTTAAAAGGTATTACATGGTTGAACTACATCTAAAATAGTTTTTTCATGCATTCAAATTGTCAAGAGAGATGATTGGAGGTGTCCAAAAGCAAACAACAGTTAAACTCCACTTCATTCTAGAATTTTAGGACATGTTTGGGCTTTGAAATTACTTATTTTTAGTTGTAATCATTTGAAATCAAAGTTGTACTTGTCATGTATTAGCTTTAGTTAGGAGTAGTTTTCAATAGTTAAAGTAGATTTTTATTTTTATTTCACCCAGAATTGACGAACATAAACCCTAGCTAGAAGTTTCATATTTTTTAGTTGTAAAAACTATATAAACATAATTGGGTATTGTAATAAAGGGGGGTAATTTTGTATTAGAATGCAATCTACAATTGGTATTGCATTCATGGTGTATTTAGCTACAATCTATGTGAATTTTGGGAAAAAAAATTTAGACTTTAAGAGCCAAGCGTATTTTCTTATGTGATTTTTCCTAAATCAATTAGTCTGTGTTTGTTGTGATCTATTTTGCTCGTTGTGATGAATGATTGGAAAGGATTTCATTGGTCGTAGTTAAGGATGATATTTTCTTACATGTATGCATGTTTGGTATGGCTTTTCAATTTGATGAATTCTAAGATATCAATAATCTATTCAATTTTCATTGGTAATTGCATCTACTTGTTATGATTTGTGAGTATTCAATTTCATATGCTAGTGGGTTTCCTTTATCTAATCCAATATTTGATATGCGAGTTGTAGTACCCACCCATAGTTTTCTTTTCAGTTTTATATTGTCAAACTCTTTTAGGCCACTTTTATGTGTGTGTTGATATTTTAGTTATTATATGGTTCTGGATGTATGACACTACATGGTGATTTTAATAAATGAATAATTATGGATGTTATATTGATGCAGTTAAATGATGTTAGCTATTTAATGATGATGATTTACATGTTTTAAATGATGCTTATGATTATGATTATACTTACCCCATACTTGCATGTGTATGGCTATCATGTATGCTTTTACTTTCTTGTTTGATGTGTTTGATATGGTTGAGGGACGAAGTTGTAGTTACTTGCTTGCAGGATCCACACAATGTCTCGATCCCCACCTTTGCTTATTTTATATACATGTATGTACATGATGGTCATGTATGCTGGTTTGCAGATACCGGGCATTGACTCTCCTGAATTGTCAAGATGAGCGTGTCCTATCACAAGTCTCAATGGTAAAAGAGGGGAGATAGTCTTCAAATCCAAATCCCAACCTAAGCCATTCTATTGTCCTGAAATAGTGGACAAGATTATGATATTTTACCCTTTCCAAACGAGTCTAGGTGACATGAGTTTATAGTCCCTTCCTTGAGCATGGTTATGGTTCTTTAAGTTCAGTAGATTTTTTATTATTGATGTGATTGTTATAATTAGATAATTTATTTAGATTAATTTTATCATTTAAATAAATTAGATTTTGCTATTTTTAGCTAATTTAAAGTGATAATATATAATTAATAGAAATTAATTAAATGCATTTATTAAATTTAATGATTTTTAATTAAATGGCTTATTGTGAAAATAAAGATATCTAATTAATGAAAATTAATTAAACACATTCACTTTAGATTTAATTATTTGTAAATTTAACTTTCCGAATAAAAGGTATTTATTAAATGAAAAATTAAATAACATGTGGAAAATAACTGAGGGCTAAATATTATTATTTAATTTAATTCGAATGCATTAAGTTGCACAATCAAATTGAAATAAATAAAATAAAAAGAATTAGTCAATTTTGAGTTAAGTGGTTTAACAAGAGCAATTAGAAAAATAGACTTGAGTTCAGAACTGAAATTAGAGGAAATTAGGAATTGATGGAAACAAGGCTCTGAGTGGAGTTGAGTTCCAAACTTTGCATGTGGAATTCAAATTCCTATATTGTGAAATTTTGGCCATTATTCTCAACACAAAGGTTTGGAGAATTTTTGGGTCAAGGATTTCAATTTGGAGAAAATTTCAGAAAGCTTGGATTTGTCTTCGTCTCTGGTCATCATCAAATTTATCTAGTTGGTGTTTGAGGTAGGATTTACTAACCCTTGTGATTGTATTTTCTATATTTCTGGAAGGAGTGTTTTCTTTGTGCCTGTAAGATCTGGATATTTTGGATTATTTTTGTGATTTCTCTTCATGTTGAAATTCTAGAATTGATTAAAGGAAAATTTGGTATGCATGTAATCCTTGGTTTAAATTTTGCTTGATTTTAATTAGGGTTTCAATTTATGTAATTGATAGAAATTAGATTAATGATTGTTGAAATTCTGTGAAAGAATATTTTGTCTGAAAACCCTAGGTTCAATTTTACAATAGATTTTTTTGGAGAAAAACTCAAATTTGACATTAGATTTGAAAGGAAATTCAATTAAAACCTGAGAAAATAATTTAGAAAATACCTAGAAAGATTGGTGCATCTGAGGCTTTCAATTTATCTATTTATTTTTAAAGAAAATTTGTTTATACCTGGTTCTTATTCGATTGAAAAAAAAAGTCTCTGTGTTATATATATATATATATATATATATATATATATATATATATATATATATATATATATATATATATATATATATATATATATATATATATATATATATATATATATATATATATATATATATATATATATATATATATATATATATATATATATATATATATATATATATATATATATATATATTGTGTGTGTGTGTATTTTATATATATACACATAATAAATTCGATTACTGTATCTCTTATTTTTCAAATAAAAAATAAATAAAAATAAAAAGTGCATGCTCATTGTTTTCGAGTATAGTAAATTGCTAGTATCATTTTGTAAAAAAATAATTAAAAATAAATTAATTAATTAAAAAAAAATTTAAAAAATTGGGAGAGCAAGCGGGGGCCACCCCAACCCCCCTGTTGATACGACAACTCTAAGAGTTGTCATCGGCAGTCCTTTCGCACGGCAGCCCAAAGGATGTCGTCGGCAGTCCTTTGGACTATTGCACGGTAGCCCACAAGGTGTCGCACGACAAGCCTAGGCTGTCGTGAGGAAAGCCAGGGGTGGGGCTTGCGGGTCCCCCCACTTTTTATCTTTTATTTTTTTAATTTATTTAATTTTAAATTATATAAAATATAAAATATTAATTTTTAAAATATTAAATAATATGAAATTAATATTAAAAAAATAATAAATTATTAAAAATATAAAAATAAGAAGATTAATAAAATAAAGATTGTTTATTTTGACATGTGTATATTTAAGTATGCATGATTTTCTTTTATTAATAATTATGTTTAATTAGGCTGATTATTTAAAGTGATTTATTTTGCTAGTCTTTTGTGGCATGTTATTTTGAAGATGTATTTGATTATTTTAGTCGGGCAATTAATTTATTTCTAAATTAGACTATATAATTATATTGTGTTATTAATTTTAATTCCTAAAACCAATTTATTTTGTTAATGTTATTAATTGATTTGTTAGGGTTAGAATTTAATTATTTTAAATGTAATTATAGTCTGTTAGTAATTATTGAGTAAATTAATTCCGTGATGAAATTTATAAATTAGTTTATTGTATTAAATTCTATTATTTGTCTATTTATTTGTCTTTTGCGTTTGGGATTAGAGCGGATTAGTATGACAACCTAGTAGAACTATTACCAGAGGCGGGATTAGAGAATATTGTTTATATTTGTTTGCCTTGCATACTTGATTGGTGTTTTGATCAGAATGTGATCCAACCTTATGGAGTTGATTTTATGATGGAAAATGCATTGTGTGTTCCTATTACTTCTTGAAACCATTTTTGTATATTATGGGATTATGTTGACTTAGAGTCATGATTTGACATTATTAAACCTAGGGTAGGTTATCTAGGTGTTAAAGGGGAAGTGACTTACTTTGGAGGTGCTGGAGCACGGAAGTGGCTACCTGGGTATCCTTAGTAGGTTACTTAATCAAGTGATAATATTAAATTAAATGGGGATTTAAAATGAATTAATAAGATAATGATCCCTCGCCCATGCCTTGAGTGCTAGTATAGGCTAAGGATGGGAGTGGGAGAAGATGTTTGCCTGTCCATTAGTGATGGTGAGTCTGGCATAGTTGGTTTTCCTTATCTGCATGAAAGGACTACTGATACCACATAGATTCACTAGGGGTCAGAGTCTAAAGAGGCTACCAGGTGACCTTAGACTTGACTCATGTGATGAAACTTCCTTGATTTAATTCTAGGTTTCCTACATGTGTTGGTTGCCTCTGGGTTATTATATGTACCTATGACTTATGACTTTATCTTCCTCATTGGGTATTCCTATGTCATTATCAAATTTTTCATAGAAGAGAATAATGGTGGTACAATTCAAAATGATGAAGAGAATGAAATTATAAATACATTCATGGACATTTTCATGACAAGTGAAAATAAAGAAGTGCCTTCTCATACAATCACGACTAGTGATGCCCTTTATTTTTTAATGTTAATCATGATGAAAATCAAATGGAGTAGATACAAGATGGTCAAAAGACTATCCTAGGGTCTGCACCACTTAAACATAGCCAACAATATCGAACAAGGGAGTATTTTCATGATTTTGTTGTTGTTGATCTAACACATTCAAATTAATTATGTAGGGTAGACCTTCATTTATCATGTTTTAATGATTCCAATCTTGTTGATAATGATGTTACACTAGAATCAAATAACATTGATGGTCATTTTTAAGAATGTGATGAAGACAACACACCATGTCATGAGGAAGACAATTCTTGGGCCTTGTTGATCGATAGACAAGACAACTTCCCATCTCTATCAATGGATGAGTTAGACAAAGTGCTTGATTTGGTATCATGTTTGAGTAAAAAAATGTCAATTCATGGGTATTCCATGCACATATAAGTCCTTGCAGTAGCCAATTCATGTACAGAGTTCATCCATTTGATCTACATCCAGAAGTAAGTTGTCCTGACTTCATGCTAGCTTGGGAGATTGCTTTAGAAGGTAAGGGCAATTTTGAGAATATTTCTTTGAGGTTTAAGGAAGATTATGATTTGATCAATGATATTAATAATTCCTATAATTCAAAAGACATGTTTATGAGTGAAATTATTAGTCATAATGAGGTTAAATGTGATGATTTATTATTTAGGACTAATGAGGTTAAATGTGATGATTTATTATTTAAGACTAATGATGATTATAAAAGGATCATAATCTTGATGTTTTAACTTTTGAACCTTGTTGTAATATATCACTAATGAATACGTTTTATTTTGGTATTCATGTACTTGAGGAGGATGGAGTGATGTACCATGAGTTAAGAACTCTAGAAGAAGAAATCATGTTGTATGAGCATACAACCATAGTTGGGAACTCACTAAATTAGGTTGTATCTTTCCATCATTCCTTGCATTTTGATAATTTTCAGTTTGAATATGATGCTAAGGGTAAAAGAACTTGTTTTTGGATTAATCACGATCATGAAGAGTTGCCAAAACTTCTGATTTTGTATAATTTGTACCTAGATTTTGAACAAATCTTGCCCAAATTTTATTTTTATGAGTACAAGGATGAGTTTGTGTTCCTTAGGACTATGTGGGGTGGGTTATTTCTACTACATGAAAAGAAGAATCAATTAACCAACAACTCATATACCTTTTGTTCTAATTTTTTTGTACATATTTTGATTTTATTTTTAATTAGGTAGGTTTTAGTTAGTTTTCCTTTCTTGTTTTTTCGATGTGTTTGATTTTGTTTTCTTTTTTTCTTTGGGTCAGGGGGTTAGTTTTTTGTTGAATTTGTTCTCTACTAGTGGTGTACCCCAACTGGTTCTTGATAGAAGGTAGGGGCATTTCTTAATCAAAACCTTAGAGAGAATGCACACTCACTAAGAGCTACACCTAGTAATTGGATATGGAAGTACTTTCTCACCTAAATGCTAGGATAATATTTGATGCTAGCTATCCAATGCCACAAAATACACATCTAAGAACTTGGCCTAAAACATGGTCCCTTAATTGGGTGTAGGTCAGAGTAATTATACATATATTAGCTTGGATGACCACATGATTTCAAAACCCTACAGTCTTATTAAAAAAAATAGCAAAAAAAATAGAAGAATGATTACTAAGTGATCCAAATCATCAAGGAGCTTGTAAGAACGATAAATATTACTAAGTGATCCAAATCATCAAGCATCTTGTAATAATGATAAATTAATAAGTGATCCAAATCAGAAAGAATCTTAGCTGAAGAAGGATTACTAAGTGATCAAAATGATCAAAAGGCTAGTTTAAAAGGAAGACACAAAAAATGGCCAATTAGAGAAAAAACCTGGTAGTTCTAGCAACCTCTACTGGGGCTATGGATGCCTGACTAGTAGTAGAGAAAGGTTAGAAGGAACATACAAAGAAATCTATTGGGGCTATGGATGCCTGACTGGCAACAAAGAAATCTATGGGAAATCCAGGTTGATATTGTTAAATGACAGTCTTTGATCTTGCATCCTTCTAGGTGATTGTGTTTAAGCATCTAGTTGGAATGAGTACACTCAAGAACATACTGGAAAGCTTATGAAAAGATATTACTCTTGAAGCTCGTGAAATGGTGTTTCCTTATATGATAGTTGGGTAATTTTATTTAGTGCAGGGCTAGTTTGAAAGGTGGTTTTGTTGATGAAGAAATGTCTTGGTCATTTCTCCTTTTGTTGGGGCCACTTTTTGTGCCTCCATAACTCACACCCCATTTTAGCCACTTGGCCCAATGGGGACCCCTTTTTTTCTTTTTCTTTTTCTTTTCTTTTGTTTTTTTTTCTTGATCCTAGTCAGTCAGGTGCAGGGTAAGTCAAATTGTGGGATCTTTACGCTTCTAATACTTCGACAGTCAAGTGATAGGGGTCAAGGTCTTTTGGTTTCCCCCCTCTCTTTTCCTCCTTTGTATTTTTTGTTTGTTTTTGTTCTTATTTTGGTGTCTTAATGTTTGGGACAAGTCTAGAAATCCATTTTCGAAGTTTCACTGGAGTTTCAAAGTTTTGGGGTTCCAAAGTTTCACTAGAGTTTTAGAGTTTTGGAGTTTCATGGTTTTGGGGCTCCATAGTTTTGTCAAAGTTTCATATTTTTGGAGTTCTAGATTTTAGCTAGAGCTTCATAGCTTCAAGGTTTTGAGATTCTAGAGTTTCGTTGGAGTTTCAGAGTTCTAGAGTTTTGTCAAAGTTTCAGGGTTCTTAGAACCCTAACCCTTGAAAACTGTAACTGGGGTATCAAACCCCCAAAACCTTGATCTCCTTTGTATGTGCCTTCACCATTTGAAATGAAACCTAGTCAGGGTTTTAGGGTTCTTGCGACCCCAATCCTCGAAAGGAGAGTCAGGGTCCTACAACCTCAAAACCCTAATCTTCACTACATGGTCTTATTTCAAAGGGTCTAGGGTTTCACTGGTCTTTATGATACTCCTAAGAGTAATTTTGTTTTCATTAGTTATATGGAAGTCTTTATATTTTTCAAAGTCATTCGGTAAGGCAGAAGAGATGAGTCGGTAAGGAAAAGAAGGCAGTTCGTAAAAGGAATAATTTAACAAGGAATTTCAATTAAAGAGAAAGCTAGTATAGACACCGAACAAGGTAGAACCGAGCACCGAGAACCTTATTCTACTAAGTACCTAACAAAAAAGAGAACTTAGTTACCGAGATAGTGAAAATGTATTACCAAGTAGAGCAGGCCGACACCAGATGAAATCTAAGTACATTGAACTTGGACATCGATCGGAAAATGGTTTACAAATCTTGAGGAGATTGAATAATAGAACATTGGAGATTGAAATAAAATGATTACACATGATTACAAGGTGAGTTCAACCAATGATAATTAAGGATGGATATGCATTGGAAGTGTACCCAATGCTAGCACCGCTTGAAGATGAAGATTCTAGAAGTTCTAGCACCGCTTCAAGAAGATGTATATAAGAATATCTAAGTGAAAAGATAAGAGTAGTGGTAGCATATGCATGTGAAGAGAAACTGGAGATTGCAGATCAAAGAAAAAGGTGAATAAATAGAGAAGATAGTAATTATCATATTATTGAGGAAGAGATTCAAAATCAAGCTACCGAGTACTGAATTGGTTAGTATGATGGATACAAAATATGAGGTAATGGATTGATGAGCATATACAGTCTAATAAGCATTTGTTGATGCACATTTGACAAACATTTTTTTGTTATTGATTATAAGTTAATCAAAATTTTATAAGTCTCTTAACCAAGAAAATCTTAATAGATCTTATGTATAAATCCTTTAACTAGGTACAATTCTTAGATTAGAGTTGTGAAATCTCTTAATAGAGTAGACTTAGCAGTCTTAGAATGCTTAATAGGGTTAATACCTTTAACAGGGTAAGCTATCAGAAATAGCTAAGCATTGTAGCTCTAATCGAGCAACTTTATTCCTGTAGTAGTGAAGAGTTGTGGGTGTCATCCCCACCACAATTTTTATCCTCTAACAAGGATTTTTGTGATATCAAATAAATGTGTTATGTGATGTTTATCTTATGTTTATTTATTTTCATGTGATGAATGCAAAGGTTAAGTAATCAATAAATGAATGTGATGAAAGTTTAGAAAAGTTGAAAAGTGATTTGAAGTACTGATTCACCCCTCCCCTCTCAGTACTTACCTTTCCACACCTGAATCCAACACTTTGTACCCCCGAACCCTGAACCCCTGATCTTCACCAGCATGGTCTTATTTTGAAGGGGCTAGGGTTTCATGGGTCTTTGTACCCCCGAACCAAAAAACCTCGAATGTGGTTTACATGAGTTTTTTCCTTTTCTTGAGCCTTTTAGGTCAATCCTTTCTAGTTTTTTGTGTTTTGTTTTTAGTCTTTAGTGTTTAGCTTTGTTTTTTATTTCTGCATGTTAGATTTTATTTTTTCTTTTATAGTTAGTTAGTTTTAGTATTCAATAAAATACACTACTAAAGGTTTTTAGTGATTACAAAAGTGCAAGGTACGAGAATTGTCATTTTAATGAAGTACAAACTTCTACAACTATGACCATCACTCCAAGTTGGGTAATCTCTATATCGAGATTACTAATACAAACATTAGGCATATGGACGTCAATAAATTCTTGAAGAACATTCCCATCCCAATGACAACACACCTGATGCCACATCCATGGTCCTCTATGGGTTAGTACATGGAGAGGGTCACCCAATGTCTATCTTATCCCTAGACCTCATCATGGTAGTTTTGAACATTACAATCTGAGTGAGAGGAGATTGAGAAAATCCAAAGGGCATGGTCTCAACAACTAAAGATTTTTCAGAAGAATCAAACTTGTCTTGAGTTTGTGAAGTTGCATGATTTTGACAAAGTGAATGTCGCCATTAATAATTTTTGTCGATCTTTTTTGGATGAGCTACCACAATATTGGCAATTCTTTATTCATTTAGATTCATTCAATTTTTTTCATTCTTTCATTCCAATCGCAGTCTGAAAAAGAGAAAAAGGAAAAGAGAGAGAAAATGCCAAATCTCATTTTTGCATGCAGAGTTGAATTTTTTAAGTTTGATCTTCACTTGGGAGCTCATTTTTTGTGTTTAACAAGTATTTCATGGTTGAACTGCATCTAAAATAGTTGTTTCAAGCATTTTCATGCATTCAAATTATCAAGAGGGCTGGTTGGAGGTGTCCAAAAGTAAACAACAGTTAAATTCCACTTCATTCTAGAATTTTAGGGCATGTTTGAGCTTCAAAATTACTTCCTTTTTAGCTATAATCATTTGAAGTCAAAGTTGGCATGTAGTAGCTTCAGTTAGGAGTAGTTTTCAATAGTTAAAGTAGAATTTTATTTTTATTTCACCCATAATTGACATCTAGAAACCCTAGCTACAGGTTTCATATTTTTGAGTTGTAAAAACTATATAAACACAACTAGGTATTGTAATAAAGGGGGATAATTTTGTATTAGAATAAAATATGAAATTGGTGTTGCATTCATGGTGTGTTTGGCTTTCATATATGTGAATTTTGAGAATTTATTTTGATAATTTAAGAGCCAAGTATATTTCCTTATGTGATTTTTCCTACAAATCAATTAGTTGGTGTTAGTTGTGATCTATTTCTCTCATTGTGGTGAATGATTGGAAAGGATTTTATTGTTCATACTTGAGGATGAATTTTTCTTGCGTGTGTGCATGTCTAGTATCGCTTTGTAATTTGATAAATTCTAAGATATCAATAATCTATTAAATTTCTATTGTTGATTGCATCTACTTGTTATGATTTGTGAGTATTCAATTCCATATGCTTGTGAATTTGCTTTATCTAATCCAATACTTGATATGAAAGTGAGATATATCATTTTTTATGTCTATTAGATTTTTCTTTCAACATTTTTCTTACATTATTGTTACTCTCATCTTTTGATGTTTCTTTTAAAATCAGAGTTAGAATTTAGAATTTATCATAGGGATTAAATCAGATTGCATTGGTAAATTTGCATGCGTGATAGTGTTCTTAAAATATTAAAAAAAAAGTTTTCAAGTGTGTTTGTTTCCAGATTCAACATTTTCAAACTAGCAAAGGCCTCCTTGTGAGATCACATTATCTTCAACTAGGTTTCAACATAGTTGTACCATGACCATGGATTGAACCTTGGGAGTGACTTCATCATTCTTTCAAGAGAGGGATTTGCATCACATGACCCTGTGGTTACATCATGTAAAAATGATGCTCAACAGGAAGGAAAATAAAAGTGAAATGTTAGAGCTTGTGCATTTTGATGTATGGGGACCAACCTAAGTAGTATCTCTTGGTGGGTCTTATTATTATGTTATTGTTATTGATGATGAAACTATAAAAACTTGATTATATTTCATTCCAAGAAAAGATGATATGTTTGGAGTCTTTACAAAATGGAAAGCTTTGTTTGAGAATGAGATGAGAAACAAGATGAGGTGTCTCATATCATAAAATGGAGGTGGGTACTATAATAGAGAGTTTGATAGTTGTTGTTCATACTATGGGATTTGTATAAAAAAGATAGTTTCTGGAACACCACAAGAAAATGGTGTGTTTGAAAGGATAAATAGAGCTATCATGGAGTGTGCAAGAAGTATGAGATTATGTGCATGATTGTCTTTGCAGTTTTGCACAGATGTTGTAGATATTATTGTTTACTTGATAAATAGAGGGCCTTCAAGTTCCTTAGATGGTGGTATTTTAGAGGAGGCATAGACAAAAAAAAATTAAAAATGTAAACTATTTATTTCTAAAAAACTTTTAGTTGTTAAGCATTTTTCCATATTTATATAGAAAATCAATCAAAGCTTGAGGTAAAATCCAAGAACTGTACTTTTATTGGGTATGACATTAATGATTTAGGTTATTGATTATGGGATTATGAAAATCACAAAATCATTAGGAGTAGAGATGTCATATTCAATGAGATGGTCATGTATAAAGATCAGTTGCAAGGAAAGAAATGGGAAAAAGAAAATCTAGAGTACACAGTACTTGATGAGATCCCAAAAATATACTACAACCAATGCTAGAAAATATTGAACACCCAACACCATGACAGGTTCCTCACACCCCACCAAGAAGATCTACCAAGATAAGTAGACCTCCTGAACGATATTCTCCTTCATTATATCATGTATTATTGACTAATTTAGGTGAACCAAAAAGTTATGCTAAAGAAATACAAGTTAAAATTAGAAAGAAGTGAGAGCAAGGGATGAAAGAGGATATGGATTCATTGATACAAAATCAAACCTGGGAGTTAGCTAAATTTCTTGAAGGTAAAAGAGCATTGCCTAACAAATGGGTTTGCAAGTTAAAGGAAAAACGTGGAGGCAAGAAAAGATACAAAGCTAGACTTGTTGTAAAAGGTTTTGCATAGAAGAAAGGTATTAATTTTGATGAAATATTTTCTCCTATTTTCAAAATGACTTTAATTCAAACTATTCTAAGTCTTCTGGCTATCGAAGACTTGCATATGCAACAATTAGATATCAAAACAACTTTTTCTCCATCGAGATTTAGAGGAAGAGATTTATATGCAACAACCACAAGGATATGAGGTCAAAGGTAAGGAGAGATTAGTGTGTAGATTGAAGAAGAGCTTGTATGGGTTGAAACAAGTACCTCAATAATTGTATTTTAAATTTGATAGTTTTATTGCTAAACAAGGTTACAACAGATGTCATTCTGATCAATGAGTTTATTTCAAGATATTGGATAATGGAAGCTATATTGTCTCATTATTATATGTTAATAATATGATTGTTGTTAGGTCTAATATGCAACATATAAATGAACTTAAATAGAAATTACCACAATCATTTGTTATGAAGGATTAGGTGCAGCAAAACAAATCCTTAGTATGGGCATAACTAGAGATAGGAAAAATCACACATTAACATTGTCTCAAAGTGATTACATAGAGAAGGTGTTAAACATATTTTAGATGCAAGATGCAAAACCAATTAGTACATCTTTTCCTAGTCATTTTAAATTGTCCAGGGATATGAGGCCCAACACATAGGAGGAGATGGAGTACATGTCAAAGGTTCCATACTCTTCAATAGTTGCCAAATTGATGCATGTCATGGTATTTACAAGGCCAAATATTTCACATGTAGTGGGAGTTGTGACAAAGTATACGAACAATCCTAGAAAAGAGAATTATAGTGTAGCAAAGTGGATTCTTAGATATTTAAGAGGTACAACAACTCACTCCTTATTTTTTTGAGGCTCTCATTTCACTTTACAAGGCTATGTTGATTTAGATTTAGCAGGATATATTAATAGCAAGAGGGGCACTACAAGGTATGCTTTTACTATAGGTGGCACAACGGTTAGCTAGATTTCTAGATTGCAAAATTTTGTAGCTCTTTCAACAATAGAGGAAAAATGTATTGCTTCCATAAAGGCTAATAAGGAGTTGATTTGGTTATAAAGGCTCATGGAATAATTAGACAAGGCACATGATAATAGAAGGTTGTACAATGATAGTTAGAGTGCAATTCATCTTTCCAAGAAATCATCTCTTCACTCTAAGACCAAACACATACAGATTCAGTACCATTTCATACACTTAGTTTTGGAGGATGGACAGCTAGAGTTGGAAAAGATCCACATTAACCAGAATCCTATAGATATGTTGAACAAGGAAATAAATCAAGAGAAACTGACTTGCTACTCAATTTCTATTGGTCTTACAGATTTATCATAGTAGGAAATAAGAACCAATGCAATCCAAGTTCATCAATCCAGTGAGATCTAAAGGGGCATAGATGTTGCTAAAGGATCAGTCTCCAAGTGGGAGATTATTGATATGTGGTGACTAATCATGCAAGTATTGCACACTCATTGGGTATAGGAGATAACCTGAAGGGCTTCCATAATATCGGTGTGAAGCACCACCATAGAAAAAAAAATCTTGTACAAGTATGAGAATACGAGTACGATAATAGAAGTACAAGAATACAAGTATGAGGTAAATATTATGAGAATATTTTTTTAGGGTTAGGGTTTATTTTGTTAGATGACATTGTAAACCACCTAAAAAGGGCTTGATAAATAAGAGGTTGTGTGATGATAAATTATTAAATTGTAATTTTCTCTTCACTTGATAAGAAAATAAGTGGATGATTATTTCTCTGGTAGATGTAGCCCATATTGGGTGAACAACATTAAAAATCTATGTTATTGTATTTCTATATTCTTTTATTTCTACACTAGCTTAATATTGTGTAGTGCGCATATCTAAAAAAATTCTAACATCTACAAAACCAAAACAAGAATGTTGTGGGGGATGGTGTCACGGATTCTAAAACTATCCAAATGATAGTGGCCACTAAGCCACCCCCTACACAAACATATGCTAATCCTCCTTCACATACATATGTAAATATATTACCCCAACAAAAAGTCAATCAACAACAATATACATATTGTAATCCTCATTTCCAAACCCATAATTCACAAGCCAATCAAACCAATGCCATCACAATATCCCCTACACCAAATCAACTGGCGGGTCAAGGTAATCCACGAAGATAATTCACTCCCTTAGGAGATCATGTAGACATGATCTTCAAATGAATGCAATCACATAACATGATTGTATATCCACAAACCCAACCTTTTGATGAGTCCAAACCAAAACCTTGTGACTATCATCGCATCAACAGTCATACCATGAATTAGTGCATGAAACTCACACAATTGGTGCAAGACCTCATTGATCAAGAGAGAATTGATGTCGATGCTACTACTAGGAAATCTCTTAATTTAATGCAATTTTCACCTCTTTTCTACAAAGCAATTTTGAGCTTTGTTTGAAAGAAAAAATCACATTAAAAAATCACATTAAAAATTGCCCCAACAATGACAGGATATAAAGGTACCCCCTCAAAAAATTGCAGAGAAATTTGACATGAAAACAATATTTTGAAAAGAAAATGATTGCTAAGACTGACAGAAGAAATGTTAGTATAAAAATAGAAATTATATGGAGAAGAGATAGTAATGATGAAATCTTACTTTCATAAGTGCACTTTTGTCATGAGAACTTTATTTAATATGGAAAAACAGATGTGTCTCACCATGGCACAAAAAGTCAAGGTGATAATGCAATATCTTTGCATAAAAATAGACACATTGCAAAAAAGGAATGTTTCCATCCATCCTAAAGCATATGACATACTTTCCTAGGAGTATCATGAAATAAAACCCCGCAACCAAAAGACAAAAACAAAAATAAAGGACCATGAACCATCCTGACCACTCTCAGCACTCAATGATATCCTTGAGCAGCATAGGAACATGACCAAAGATAAATTGATAAAAAATTAGACTTGTTGAGCCAAGAAAGTCAACAACCATTCTATTCTTGTTGTAAAAATTTATAGTTTGTTGGATTGATATGTGATGATGATGTTTGGTTTCAAGAATGAAGTACCATGTCTAAGACAGATAGAGTTTGGTTTCGAGTATACCACACCCTATATAAGACAAATGATAATGATTATTGAAGGACTGATAATGATAGTGTTCATTGACATGTTGTTTGAAAATTTGTTTTATTGAAAAAATGGACAAGTCTAGCTAGTCGGATTGTTTATTTGATTGTTTAATCTATTGATGTGTGAATGCATTTAAGCACCTTATTTATCAATATTTAGTCTACGTCTGCATCAATATCTATCTATCACAAATAATGATTTATTAAAAATATGAAAATGATTATGTACACATTTATTGTAAATTTTTATGATTTTTTGACTTTTTTTAGGAATTTTGAAATTATTTTATTTTTGTGCTTTTTTCAAGACATTTTACAATTTTTAGGATTTTTTCTAGACTTTTTATGATTTTTAGGGTTTTTTAGGATTCTTTTAGGAGTTTTTACTATTTTTTTAGGATCTTAGTTGATTTTTTTTCAAGATTATATCCACATTTTTATGATTTTTTTAGGATCATTATACAAATTTTTTAAATTTTTTCAGGTTATTATACTATTTTTTATTTTTATTTTTAGGATGTTAATATTTGCTTGAGCGTGATGTATTGAATTGCCCCCAATATCTAGCAAGGAAAGGACATTAGGGATTGATGGATGTACTGGTAGATGGATAAAGGATATAGGTCACTTATTTTGGAATTGTAACTACTTTGGGCTACCAAGGACTATCCATGTAATGGGATAACATGTTTTTACCAAGCTTAGGGATTGGACATGACGATGATATGGTAATGATACTTTTTACACTAGATGGCATGTGATGCATAAGAATGGACATGTTAATAGGTTTTCTGGAAAATATGTTTCACGTTTTACATCCTTACTTTACATCAAGACCAAGAGAGGGATTTGGATAAGAAAACAACAGGATATGGATATGATAAGAAAGATATGGATAAGATAAGCACGATCAAGAATTGAAAAATGTGATAAGGTACAAATTGAAGGTTGCAATAAGATAGGAAATATAGACTAAAGGGATGTGGATAAGGGATGGGTGATATGGACCAAAGTGATGTGGATAACATAAAGAAAATAAGACATGTGATGCTTTTAGGGAGATTTGTAGCCTTGTTAAGATCAAATTTGGGAAAAATGAAATATGGATGTTGATAGGATAAGGGATATTACATGCATAGGATAATGAAGGAAATGAAAGGGAACCCAAGTATAGAATGCAAGAAGTTCATAAATTATGCATGATACCTATTTGCTAGGTTTTTATCATGGTACTTGCCCAAAGCGCCTATATGCCATATTTTCACTATTGGACAATTTTTTTGTATTTTTATCTTTATGTTTTTTGTGTTTCTAATATGCCTATTTGCCAGATTTTCATCAAGGCAACTGAATAGGGTTAAAATGGATTCAACACTATTCAGATAAAAGAGAAAGGGGGAAATATGAGATCTATTCCCAAACCCAAATTCCCAAAGAAGAGATCCAATTTGATCAACCAAGAGGCTAATACACAATCGAATCAATTTATGGAGAATATGGAAGAGAGAGAGAGAGAGAGAGAGAGAGTAAATCCAATATTTCCCTATGAATGAAATTTATGCTTGGAATATGAAATAATTGAAATACAAATACTAACCTCAAATTAGGGCAGATCTTGAAAATATTAAATTCTAATGTCTGTATGTACTTTCAGGCAATTCTGAAACTTGTTATGGATTGGAAATGCCGAGACAAAGAAAACCTAGAAATCTTTCTCCAAGATGAGCTTAGGTCGGGTTTGACCCTCATAAAAGGTCAAATACTACATTCTTTATTTGAAGTCTGATTCAAATTCTGTTCACAGATCTCGAAAGTTTGCTGAAAAGGGTATCCAAATTCGCTCTTAGATCTAAAATTCTGCACCTGTACCTGTAAGAAAATGGGGGTTTTTGTTGTATGGGGGGTTTGCCTTGGTCAAACCCCAATTTAGGAATTAACGTTGAAATTGAATTGAAATATAGTGTGCATAAACAAAGTAATTGAAAAAAATCACCTCGCTTATGTTGAAGTCCTTGTAGAGGATTTGAATCCTCAAATCCATAAATAGGAGTGCTTCAATGGATGTAGGATGAATGTAGGATGTCTCCAATCAATGGCATTTGATCTTAAACACCAATCTTGACTTGATCTTTGCATATGAGAAGGCTTGAATGAATGTGGAAGGATGGATCATCAAAGGGGGCTCCAAAGAGATTAAATCCTTCAATAGCTAACAATGGATCTCCTTGATGGATGAATGCTTGAACACTTGAATGCTTGAAGACTTGCAATTGCTTGATTGAATTCGCTTGCTTGCACTTGAGAGCTTGCTCATGAAATTGCTTGAGATGTGATGTGAAAATGAGAGAGGAAGGCCTCCTTTTATAGTGATCCAGGGCACAATCCTCTAGAGGGGCCACCTTGGAGAATTAAATCCCAATTAGGTCCTAACCTTTAGAAAATATACCTAGATTAAATGCAATTAAAGGATTTACCATCCCAAAACCCAAAATGATTAACCCGGAGGTGGGAAAATAAATATCCCGAAAGCCTGAATCCTAGAAATTCTGGATTCTAGAAATTTGAATGAGGGGGGCAAAATCAAGGTTGGACCTAACCTAGTCAGGTTCGAGCTCAATCCTGACCTAGTCAGGATCAACCTTGAATTTGACCCTGGGCCCAGATTCAATCAAAGCCAAGTCAAGAGGTCTCGGGGATGCCCAGAAACCTAAAAATGAAATCAGATCGGGACAGAATGTCAAGGATAGACATAAAATCCTATGATGACTATGATGAAACCCAGGAGGATAGATTTTCTAAATCATACCTAGAAAATAGAGCCATGGAAGAGGGAAATTAAGGAGAATCCTTGAGATCCTAACCCTAATTTCACCTAGAATGAAGAAATCAAGTGCCCGGAAGAAGTGGAAAGCGGGGAAAAAGCCAAATACATGCAAAGACCCAATCAAGGCACTTAACATGACCCCAAACCACTTACTCAGAGGGCTAAATGCTCTTATCATGGACGTGCTTCCATTTTAAGACGATACAACAACTATTTTATTTTTTCACTTTTTGTTTTCTTTTTTCACTTTTTTCATTTTTTTTTGCTTTTTTTTTTAACTTTTTAGGAATATAATGGACACATGACAAGACTTGGATGAAGGACTCAAGGACCTTTCTCTTTGAATGGTACTCTTTAAGGATGGACATAAAGGTATGTTCAAAGACATTGGTAGGTTAATGACAAAGGGATATGAAATGGATGATTAGATGAAGTGGGATGAGGGTTTAGAGAAAGTTTTGGATAGGTTGGATGAAAGGATGGAAAATAGGCATTGGATAATAGAGGGAATGTAAGAATACTTATTTTTGAGTGGATGGAAATGTGGGAAAGAACAACATTGACACACACCTTAAGGGGGGATAGAGTGATCGAGGAAAATGAGGTTTTGAATTTGATGGAGGAATGGCTATGAATTTTGGGATATAAGGACCCAAAATGGATTTATAAGGTGGCCAAAGTTTAGATGGAGGGATAGAAATTTTGGATGCCAACTTTGATTTTCTTTAGGACATTGTGCTTCAAGGATCCACTTGGGAATCCATGTGCATTTTGATTTTTCATTCTTTTATGGATCCTTGGAATGCATTTCTTGCACAAGAGAGTTAGGAACCCATATTTATTTTGAATTTTCTTTTTTCTTAATTGATCTTTGTGGCCTTTTGGAAATTTATTTTTCTTCTTGGATCATATTTTTCCTTTTTTTAACATCTCGATTAGACTAGGCTTGTTGATCCTTGATAGCATGTGAATTTATAGACTTATAGGCTTTGTGCTTGCCATCCAAATTTCTCAGAAAAGGAATGACATTCATGGATGGATAAGAACTGTATGGAGGCCAAATATATGGGTGGAAGGTTCTCCAAGATACTGACTCATATTTGGGAAAGGATGAGTGGATTATGAGCTAGTGAATGGAGGAATATATGGACCTGAGATGGATGGAAGGGATGAAGGGGAAGGTATATCTCTAGATTTGGATTTTGAAGGGGTACTAGTGCCTTGAGAGTGAGCTATGTAAATGAGGCCATGACCTTCAAAATTTTCTTTGATATGGAAGGGTTTTAATATACTTTGTTTATGGAGTTCTAATCCTTTAACTTGATAGTACTTTTGACCAATGGGACACTTGTTGCTTTGGGGATAAATCACAAGTCCATTTTGAGGTGGATAAGATATGGAAGAAACAATAGGATTATGAAGTGGACCAAACTAGATGGAAGTGGAGTAACCCATCTGACATCTATGGGGTTTATGAACAACTTGCACAAATGTATTCAAATAATGAAGGGGATCAAGATAAATAATGGGATCTTGTGGTGAAAGAGGAGAAATGGAAGGATCATTTGGTAGGATAGGATTTTTTGGAGAAAATGGAGGATTAGGACAAGGAAATGAAGGCATAATTTGATATTGACTTGAAAAGAGATCATTTGAATCCATTTTAATGGTGTTATTCTCTCGATTGTGAATGGAATCATTAGGAATACTGGAAGGGAATTCATGATCTTGCTTAGGAAGTGGAAGGTAAATGGGACTTGGATGGTCACTTTGTTCTTGAGATGGAATGGGATTAGGTTGTAAAGAAGAGTTGTAGATAATGAGATCATCATGAGGTTCAAGGAAAATAGGATCTTGGTCAATAATTGGATGAGATTGGTCATTATTAGGACCTTGATCTTGATTTGTTTTAGGATTCATTTCTTTGTGATTTGGATCATCCTCTTGACATGGGGTAAAAATTTGGATATGCAAGGGAGACTTTAGAAATGGATCAATTATTTGGCATGAGGGAGATGGACTTTAGATGGGACTCTTTTGAATGGGGTTGATTGGAAATGGATCACATGGTGGCATTGGCTCTAGCATTTTGGCAACACGGAACAGATTTGTATAAAAAATGGATTAGATTGGATTTCTCTATGGATATTCCTTCGAAGGTTTCATCAATGGATATGTCACTTGATGGAGATAGGGGAAAGTTCTCTTGTGAAACTTTAGGGGATGAAGGAATGGAGGGAGATGTGGATATTTCTTGAAAGTTAATTTATTGATAGGAGATGGGTGCATCATCCATGTCATTACTTTGTAATGGGACATTGTAAGTGTTATACACTAAGTTTTCACCCTTGTCTCAAACTCTCTTGGTCTTGATAACCTAGTATAACATGGGAATCATCTCCAGGTTGTGGGACCTATGCTAACTAAGATGAGACCTCTAGGTTCTAGGCTGGTTCCTCTTGGACAATCACCTTAATTTGCTTCTAGACATGAAAGTAAAATTTTGAGGGAAAGGGATAGAAGGAATGCTTGAAAAGGAAATGACTTGAAAGCAAACTACCTACTAGGTGATACACTAAAATTAGGGTTTGGATCTCAGTATAGAGGATGAGATTAATGGACAACTTAGGTCTAGGAGGACACAACTCACTGAATAGGCTTGCATAAGTGTTTCATAGAAGGGTCTGCAACAGAAAGAGGCTATTCAGGGAAAAAGAGGATTTCACAAACAATAGCATTACTGAGGATCTAGGCACAATTTATGACCTGCAAACAACATTCACTTCTACAACTTGGCATAGGAATGAGACAAGATTGTTAGGGGGTTGAAGTATACCCACAAAAGCATTCATATCCAATCATCCACAATAACACATAGTAGTTGCAGAAAGAGAGAGGGATCAAGAACCCTAAGATATCATTGAAACATCATATACTTCAATCCAATAAGAGATAATTCAAACAAGGAAGCATAGGGACATGAAGGATTGTCACAAAATACCCCTACAATGTTTTTATTATCAATGGGAACTTTACAACTGTATAAGCTAGAGGGTAGAAATGATACCACAGATGAACTTTAAGAAAAGATGAATTTCTTCTAAAATTGTCCAACTCTCTCTCAAAAGCTCCAAAAATACAATATATACATCTCCTGTTTGGCACACAGGCTGGAGTCAAAACCTAATTAGGGTTACATATGTTTGACATAAAATAATAGCCAACCCTAACTCAAACAAATCTGATCATAATTGCATCTCTGCAACATCATGGCTGATTAGATATTTTAGTTTACGTGTCCATCCCTGTACCTCATTTGCCTACGGACAAGCAACCTAGATCCATCAACTTTCCTACACAAAGTCTCACCATGAATGCTCAAATTGGTACTCTCAGAAAGAAAGAAAAGACCTGTGACGGTTGCGCAGGTCCTCACATCATTTTCCCCAACTACAATCATCCTTGAAACATAAATTTTAACTACCCATTTTGTCGCAACCAACCATTGGATCAAAACCTAGCAAAAAACCTTGCAGAGAAATATTTAAAATTTGAATATTAAAATAATAGGTGGCACCACACTTTTCTTCCATCGATGGCCAATGTTTAAATCTCAATCTCCTTCTAAAACATGACCGTTAGATCTTCTTAATTACCCAGGAAACATTCATCTGCAAAATTAACGTTAAGTCCACCTCGGGTTACATTTTTTCATTAGTCGCAGGACCGCTAATTGTTTTAACTGACTCTAGTTAAGTCTAGTGAACCTGAGAAACCCTTAGTCACCGATTCGTGGAATTTTTTTCTAACCTTGGGCCCATTCACCACTTGGAAATCTTTTATTCCCCCGACTGCCTCATCAACAAACACTTCGGCAGGCTCTGACAATGGACCCACTAAGAACTAGATTCCAATCTGACGGCGGGTGCATGATCTCATGGCCCCCGAATATTCCTTCAGATCATGCACTAGACGTTGATCCCTTTAGAACTGGGACCCCACGACACATCAGACTGATAGATGAGTCCCCGTCATCACATAGTACCCAATCAAATGCAAACATGTCAGTGCCAGGTAGCACATCAGACGCACGATCTAAAGATTCTCAGCGGACGGTCGTCGCATGATCTCATGGGGTCAAAAGATTCTATGAGATCATACGACCATCGTAGATCTTTGCCTTCCTCACACATCCATAGACCCTCTGACATGGTCCCACTGACAGATCCTAGTTGTCACCTAGGAGCCAATAGAAAACAAGCACGTCACCAAAAAAGGACCCACCTGACAGAGCCCAGAGATAAAGCAAGATCAATGGTTGTCGCATGATCTCAAGGCATATTTTGGGCCCTTGCAATCATGCGACCACCATTGGATTGAAAGGCAAGGAAGCCCGCTAGGCCATGCTGACCTGTCTCCATGCTACACTCTTACCAACCAATCAAACAACGCCCCCTCAGATACATGTAGCACATTTTCTTGATAATGGCCCCACTGTCAGATAGTCAGATCACCAACCACCAATGAATTAGAAGCCACCAAATCAGATGAGGTGGCACCAATCCCACTGACAAGATATTGTGCTAAAGGAAAAGGAAGATCGACAATCATCACAAGATCTCATGGAATCTTTCAAGGCCATGAGATCATGTGACAACCATAGATCTAGAATCTTGACTTGGCCATTAAATCGAGACCGCCAACCGAAACGGTAACCGCTTGTGGGATCGCTAAATGTTAAGGGGTTAACCGCTGAGAATCAAAGATTTGGTGACTGAAGGATTTTAAAATGCACATGAAAAATGAAGGGACTTAAGTGGCTGATAAAGTAAACTACAAATTAGAATAGGGCCTTAGGGTTTTTTTGGGTAACAGCTAGTTTTAAGAAATTTTAAGGACTTTTCACCTAGCCAGGGACCTAGAAATAGTTGCAGAGACTAGAGGGAAATAGATAAAGCCATGAAATTTTTTGGAGCTTCTCACAGGACTGAGGAGATGAAGGCTTGACAAAAAATAAGGCCAAATTTGATTGGAAGGAAAAAAAAAAAAAGGGAAACACTTTGGCAATTTTGGTTGGATGTCAGCCTACTAGACATGGAAAACCAGTGGCCTATAAACAATCCATTGGGCATGGGGTCATCAAAAATTAGAACTCTCATAGGGAGATGAAACTTGTGCACAGGCACTTCTTGGAGAATAAGAAACTAATCTAGAAAATAGGGAAAGAAAGCAGAAGACACATATTCACAAGAATTTACAGAGAGGGATTAACCTCAAAGTAGGGCTTCAAGTGGAATCCATTGACTGAGATTGGCAAGGAAACTCCTTCAAGATTTGATAGCTGAAAAGCATTGGATCCCTTGCACTCTATTATAAAAAATGGTCCACCCCAAAATGAGTCAAATTTGGTATGTCTACCAGGCTTGGATCTGAACTCATCCCACTTGAGGACTACATCCCCAACTTTGAAGTTTCTGACCCTGGCTCTTTTATCAAAGCTTTTCTTTGTTTGGATCTGATGGAATTCCATATCTTTCATAGATTTGTCTCTAAGTTCCTCCAACTCCATGAGCTAAGCATACCTAATTTGCAAAGGATCTCCTTCTTCAAATAGGGCATATTGAGTAGCTAAGTCCAGAGCTGGCAATTCAACTGAGATAGACAACTTAGCTTCTCTTCCATATACTAGCACATAAGGAGAATTACCAATGATCTTCTTTGGGGTAATTTTGTCTAACCATAAGGCAGACCTTAGCTTGGTATACCAATCCCTCTGGTTATCTTGCAGAGTCTTTTTTATTATCCTAATCAAATTCTTGTTTGTTGATTTTGCTAAGCCATTGCCTTAGGGGTAGTAATTGGAACTGGTATTCAGATAGATGCCATTCTTGACTACCCACTCTGAAACCTTAAGGCTTGTGAATGCTAATGCATTATCTAAAATTATAGAATCAGGAGTGCCAAATCTATGAATTATATCATCATAAAAACTTAGGACAACACTCTCATTTGATTCTTTTAAAGCAATTGCTTATGTCCATCTGGTGAAGTAATATATTGCAATGATTATCCACTTGTGGCCTGCACTAGATGGAGGACTAATCATGCCAATGAAGTCTATACCCCACCTCATGAAAGGTTGCTTTGTTCTGATTGGTTGTAGGGGAAAGGCTGCAAGCCTTTCTTTTCCTACAAACATGGCACATTTGATGCATTTCCTCACATACTCATGACTATCCCTAAAGATAGATGGCCAATAGTATCTAGCCCTCATGATTTTAAAAGTAGTAGTCCTAGGAGAAAAATGACCTCCAGAAGGTCCATCATGAAACTCAAATAGGATGTCTGCTACCTTTTCTGAATCAGTGCATCTTAAAAGGACACCGTTGTGATCCTTTCTAAAAATAACTTCATCTATCAGCACAAAAGGAACAGACTGTAATCTATAATACCTCCTTTTTATTGAATCTAGACCTGTAGGACATTGTTCTATCTTCAAATAATTGATCATATTAGGCAACCAGCTTATTGCCTTGGTTTGTTCTTTTGTAGAATGCACCACCAGAGATGCATCTATTTGTTCTGGTCTCTTTGAACTTTCATCCTTTGCCAAATGCTCACAAAGACCTCTTCCTCTAACCAGCTTGGTAGTTTGGATATCTATGTCATATTCCATCACCTTGGTGATCCAACCAGCTCTTTTCCCATTTAGGTCTTTTGAAAGCAAAAATTCTTTAACACTTGGATGGGTAACTTTCAAGTGTATCGTGCTATGGGTCAACAAATATCTAAACTTCTTAAGGCTCTTTACCACAACAAGTACATGTTTCTCTACAAAAGAGTATCTCTGTTCATACTCTTCTAAACCTTTGCTAAAGAAAGCAATAGGCTACTCCAATCCATTTGAATTTTCTTGAGTCAGCATAGTAGATATAGCATCATGACCTCCATAAGCATAAAGGATAAAATCCTTACTGAAATTTGGGTTTAGGAGAGCAGGGCCTTCTGTTAAGGCCTATTTGATGGCTTGGAAATTAACTCTCCCTTCTTTGGTCCAACTAAAAGTTGAACTCTTCTTCAACGTGGCTGTCAAAGGCTTTAGTAAATCTGCAATGTTAGGCAAGAACCTCCTAACAAAATTAATCTTTCCTATGAACGATTGGAGAATTTTCTTGTGATGTGGTAGGGGTAGCTCTAGGATAGCTACAATTCTCTCAAGATCCATTGTGATCCCTTCCTTGGATAGTACATATCCCAACAATTTTCCTTCATGAACTGCAAACACACATTTCTTGGGATTAAGAGATATCCCAAACTCTCTACACCTTTCAAAAATCTTCCTCAAATGTTTGATGTGATCTACTGCATGCTTTGAATAGACAGTTATATCATCTAGATAGACCAGCACAAACTTGTACATTAGGCTCTTAAATGCCATATCCATTGCCTTTTGAAATGTAGCACCTGCATTTGACAAACCAAAGGGCATCTTTTGATAAGCCATGGTTCCCCACTTCGTTGTAAATGAAGTCTTATATTGATCCTCTTCATTCACTAAGATCTGATTGTATCCTGAATAGCCATCCAATAATGAAAATCTCTTAGATCTAGAGACACATTGTAAGATTTGTTCCATAGAGGGTAATGGATGGTGGTCTTTTAGAGAGGCCCTGTTAAGATCCCTGAAGTCAACACATAACCTCAGCTCCCCATTCTTCTTCCTGATAGGAATAAGGTTGGAAACCCAACTAGTATGCTTGATGGGGTAGATGATACCACTTTCTATTAATTTGAGCACTTCTTTATGCATAAGTGGCTCAAGCTTGGGATTAACAGGCCTCTATTTTTGCCTCACTGGTTTGGCATTAGGTTCTAATTCAATAGTGTGCTAAGCAAGAGCAAGATCAAAACCTTTAAGGTCCTCATATTGCCATGCAAAAACATCAATGAATTATTTGAATAATTGGGTATAAGTTTTCTTTTCCAATTCAGTGTTCACTTTTCCAAATTGTAAGCTCTTACCTAGTTCCAACTCTAATTCAACACAATGTTCTTGTTGAACTACCAGGCCAGCTTTAATCTTCTTAACTTCATCATCCTTGTTGAAGACAATCTCTAAGGTGACAAGACGTCTAGGCATCTTATTGGACTTCAGTTGTATCACTTGATCACCATAGTTTTGTGATAGCCTATCTTGATTATGCTTTGAAAAAACATCTTCTTCAAACAAGAAATGCAAAATTTGTTCATCATTGTCAAACACTTGCCAATTGACATCATTATCAGGAATAGATGGTTTGACAATCACTTTGATATGCTTTTGATCTATCTCCTTTGAAACACTATTTGGAATGTCATACTAAGATCCAACAATAGCTAACCTATCTGCATTTTGATTTAGCTTCCTAGGGATAGCAACAATGTTGAAAGCACAAAAATCTTCAATTGCATCCCAAACTTTATGTTTGTATGCTTTCAAAGTGTCATTTTTGGTTGCACTTATCCCTCTTACTTGGCTGACAACCAAATCACTGTCACCATAAACTTTTAGGGCCTTAAGCCCTCTTTTTCTAGCCCACTCTAGTCCATTGACTAGACTTTCATATTCTGCAATATTGCTAGTGCAGGAGAAATTGAATCTAAAGGTAGTATAATACCTTTCTCCTTTTGGGGACACTAGCATAGCACCACCACCAGAACCATGTCTACTTCTAGCTCCATCAAAAAATAGTTCCCAAACCTGATTGTTCTGATCCTCCAAATCAATGTCTTCTTTGAAAAGGCTTGGCTCTATGGATCCACTTTCTTGTATCAAATAACTTCAAAATCCCAGATTATATTTTCTTGGGCCTCTGAAGCTCTTTCATCTAGAAGAATATCAGGGATACTCTCTATCTTTGTGCTTGCTTCACTAATGGTTTGGAAGTCACTGTCATCAAATATAGGGCAATTTACATTGATGGTATTAGATACATATGGTTCTATATGGTATGCTACCAATGGTTCTAACTTAATGGTGACCTTGGTCCCATACCTTGTATGAAATAACATGTGAGACAAGTCAGAAGATAGGTAGCCTCCTATTTTGGCTGTAAACTCCCTTGAAAGACATATAGCAAATAATGCAGGGAGATCTATGATATATATATCAAGGAGGATGGAGAAGTTAGGACTAGCATGTAGGATTAGACTGGTATCCTTGGCCACACATATAGTATTGACTAAGGATCCATCAAGTTGTGTGACCTTCTTTTGGAAGGGTTCATATTTTAGTCCTAATTGGCCAACTACTTTCTTGGGCATTACAGTGCTAGTAGCTCCACTATTTACCATACAATTATGCACTAAAGATTTTCCAATAATTAGAGATACATAAAAGGGAGGTGGCTTTGAATTCCTACCTTATGTAGCATTACCTTTGGAGTTACTACTTGGAGACTCCTTTTCTTGATCAGTGTTAACCAACACTGGCTTTGTAGCTTCTTTTGCAGGTTGAGGAGTTGATGCCTCAGTCATGGCCTTCTTCAAAATCTTAGGCTATCCCAGAAGAGCCAAAGAGTCCCACATAGACATGGTGACATTCACCTTCTTCATGTTGTCTACAATATTGAAAGGTGTCACAGCATGTACTCTTGGTTGTGCCTTTACTATGATGGGCTCCACCTCTTTGGACTGTTGGCCTTCTTTGCTTGTAATGACAGGGACCTCCTTAAGTGTGATGGGAGTAGCTTGTTGCAGTGGCTCTGCAGATGTAGTAGCTCTGGCATTGGAATCTTCTCTTTCCATGTCTTGAGCTCTCCTTTTTTCTCTTGTATAGGAAACAAAGGCAACCTCATCATTGACTCCATTAAATTCCAGTTGCTCCCAATTAAAGAGAGCAGTCTCATTCTCTTGTGACTCCTGTTGAGGAACTGATCCACTAGATGAAGCCTCTGATTGAGCTTGAGAGGCATTCTGAACCATTAGAGCTTGGTTCATCCATCTATTTGAACATGCAGCCTGATTATGAGGCTGATTACAAGGAAAACACCATTCATTATCCATAGCCATATTATTTTGACTAGGAACCATATCCCTCACTGGATTTGCAGAATTTAGAGGTGCAGGGTTATATGGTTGGAATGGTCTTTGATTAAAACTGTCTTTTTCCTTGATATCCTCCTTGGTATGGTGGCCTATTTTGTTGATAAGGTTGTCCTTGATTTTGATATTGTTGATTAGGACCTTGGCCTTGTGGCTAAAATGGTGGTCTAATTCCTTGACCTTGTTTCTATAGATTTGTGACCTCTTTAGTCAAGGTCTGCAACAAATTTGTCATTTCTTGCTTACTACTTTCTTGATTATTCTTTATCTCTTGTAACTCTTGAGAGAAACTAGCTATTAGCTCTTGACCATTGGTACTAGCCTAAGGTGCTAATATAGTGGGAATAGGGGTAAATGGGGGTACTTGTGCAGGTGCAATGGGTTGAAGGCTAGGAAAGATGGGCATTGGTGGCCTTCTAGCAATCATGCTTTCTTGAATTAGATATTTTTCAGCCCTAACGGCTATGTCAAAGGCTTGGGGTAAAGAAGTACCCCCCATAGACTAGATCATGACAAAAATTTGACCATTTAGACTTTCTAAGTAGTAAAGGAAAGCATGGTCAGCTGATGGTCTTACAAAGACTAGAATTCTATTCCATGTCTTAAGGAATCTACTATTGTAATCTATCATTTTCTCTTGAGGGTCTCTCTTAATGGTTGTTAACTACTCAACTAGAGACAAGTTGCCAAATTTATCCTCAAAATGCTTACTTAATGCATCTCCTAATTCATCCCATGAAGTAATAGAACCAATAGTTAAAGTTCTAAACCATTCAAGAGCCTTACCTTTTAGAGAGGCTGCTAATAATTTTGTAGCCACATCCTCTTGAGTTATGTTGTATATGCTGCAGATTGTGGTCACATCTCTTATGTGTTCAAAAGCAGTTGTCTGCCCTTCACCTATGAAATTAGGTATACTCTTTAGTGCCACCAAGGGCACATCATGATGTTGAGAAAAGGCTAATGGACTCCCTTGGTTGAAAGGTGCAAAGGCAAACTGTCTAGCCATTGTAGGAGTTGGAATCTGAAGATTAACAACTATATGAGTTGTATTTGCTGTTGGATTTGAATCCTCTTCTAGATCTCTAGTTAGAGATCTACCTCTTCTTCTGGAATGAAAGGGAAAAGGTCTCCTTTTTGAAGTATCAGGTGGTGTTGATTGAACTCTCCTTGTAGGGGATGTTCTTTGAGTTGACCTACCTTTGTGACTTCCTTTTGAGGGCAACTCTAAAAATTTAGTGGGCTTTGAACTCCTAGTCTCAATCTTTCTCATAAACCTTAAACAAGGTTAGCCTGGATCTTTTGAAATCAATGGAGCCGCCAGATATACTTGATAGAACAACTTCTAAAAGTTGGTATTATGCAACCTGTATATCAAAGATAACATAATCCTCAAACAATGAACTTCTTGTGTAGTCCCACCGGGCATGCCAAAATTATTATACACTAAGTTTTCACCCTTGTCTCAAGCTCTCTTGGTCTTGATAACCTAGTATAACATGGGAATCATCTCCAGGTTGTGGGACCTATGCTAATTGGGATGAGACCTCCAGGTTCTAGGCTGGTTCCTCTTGGATAATCACCTTAATTTGCTTCTAGACATGAAAGTAAACTTTTGAGGGAAAGGGATAGAAGGAATGCTTGAAAAAGAAATGACTTGAAAGAAAACTACCTACTAGGTGATACACCGAAATTAGGGTTTGGATCTCAATATACATGATGAGATTAATGAACAACTTAGGTTTAGGAGGTCACAACTCACTGAATAGGCTTGCATAAGTGTTTCATAGAAGGGTCTACAATAGAAAGAGGCTATTTAGGGAAAAAGATGATTTCACAAACAATAGCATTACTGAGGATCTAGGCACAATTTATGACCTGCAAACAACATTCACTTCTACAACTCGGCATAGGAATGAGACAAGATTGTTAGGGGGTTGAAGTATACCCACAAAAGCATTCACATCCAATCATCCACAATAACACATAGTAGTTGCAGAAAGAGAGAGGGATCAGGAACCCTAAGATATCACTGAAACATCATATACTTCAATCCAATAAGAGATAATTCAAACAAGGAAGCATAGGGACATGAAGGATTGTCAAAAAATACCCCTGCAATGTTTTTATTATCAATGGGAACTTTACAACTGTATAAGCTAGAGGGTAGAAATCATACCACAGATGACCTTTAAGAAAAGATGAATTTCTTCTACAATTGTCTAACTCTCTCTCAAAAGCTCCAAAAATACAATATATACATCTCCTGTTTGGCACACAAGCCAGAGTCAAAACCTAATTAGGGTTACATATGTTTGACATAAAATAATAGCCAACCCTAACTCAAACAAATCTAATCATAATTGTATCTCTGCAACATCATGGCCAATTAAATATTTGAGTTTACATGTCCATCCCTGTACCTCCTTTGCCTGCGGACAGGCAACCTGGATCCATCAACTTTCTTGCACAAAGCCTCACCATGAATGCTCAAATTGGTACTCTCAAAAAGCAAGAAACCACCTATGATGGCTGCACAAGTCCTCACATCATTTTCCCCAATTGCAATCATCCTTGAAACATAAATTTTAACTACCCATTTTGTCACAACCAACCATTGGATCAAAACCTAGCAAAAAACCTTGTAGAGAAATATTTAAAATTTGAATATTAATGGCTAACAGGTGGCGCCACACTTTTCTTCCATCAACGACCGACGTTTAAATCTCAATCTCTTTTTAAAACACAACCGTTAGATCTTCTTAATTACCTAGGAACCGTTTGTCTACAGAATTAACCTTAAGTCCACCTCGGGTTACCTTTTTTCATTAGTCGTAGGACCGCTAATTATTTTAACTGACTCTGGTTAAGTCTGGTGAACCTGAGAAACCCTTAGTCACCGATTCATGGAATTTTTTTCTAACCTTGGGCCCATTCACCACTTGGCAATCTTTTATTCACCCGGACTGCCTCATCAACAAACACTTCGATAGGCTCTGACAACGGACCCACTAAGAACTAGATTCCAATCTGATAGTGGGCGCATGATCTCATGGCCCCTGAATATTCCTTCAGATCATGCGCTAGCCACTGATCCCTTTAGAATTGGGACCCCACAACACATCAGACTAATAGATGAGTCCCCATCATCACACAGTAGCCAATCAAATGCAAGCATGTCAACGCCAAGTAGCACATCGGACCCACAATCCAGAGATTCTCATCGGACAGTCATCACATGATCTCATGGGGTCAGAAGATTCTATGAGATCATATGACCACCATAGATCTTTGCCTTCCTGACACATCCGCAGACCCTCTAACACGGTCCCACTAACAGATCCTAGTTGTCTCTTGGGAGCCAATAGAAAGCAAGCATGTCACTAGAAAAGGACCCACCTGATAGATCCTGGAGATAAAGCAAGATCAATGGTTGTCGCATGATCTCAAGGCATATTCTGGGCCCTTGCGATCATGCGAACATCATTGGATTGAAAGGAAAGGCATCCCACTGGGCCCCTGCTGACCTGTCTCCACACTGCACTCTTACCAACCAATCAAACGCCGCCCCCTCGGATACATGTAGCACATTTTCTTGACAACGGCCCCACTATCAGACAGTTAGATCACCAACCACAGATGAATCAAAAGCCACCAAATCGGATGAGGTGGCACCAGTCCCACTAACAAGATACTACGCTGAAGGAAAAGGAAGATCGACGATCATCGCAAGATCTCATGGAATCTTTCAAGGCCATGAGATCATGCGACAACCGTAGATCTAGAATCTTGACTTGGCCATTAAACTAAGACCACCAACCGAAATGGTAACCACTCGCGGGATCGCTAAATGTTAAGGGGTTAACCGCTAGGAATCAGAGATTTGGTGACTGAAGGATTTTAAAATGCACATGTGAAATGAAGGGACTTAAGTAGCTAATAAAGTAAACTACAAATTAGAATAGGGCCTTAGGGTTTTTTTGGGTAACGGCTAGTTTTATGAAATTTTAAGGACTTTTCACCTAGCCAGGGACCTAGAAATAGTTGCAGAGACCAGAGGGAAATAGATAAAGCCATGAAATTTTTTGGAGCTTCCCACAGGACTGAGGAGATGAAGGTTTGACAAAAAATAAGGCCAAATTTGATTGGAAGGAAAAAAAAGGGCAACAGTAAGACATAGGTAAATTATTTTTATTTTCATGCTCTTCATACACCTAATCCAATTTTTAAAACAAACTCTTTAAAGCTTTAGATTTGAATTTTCATTTCTTGGGTGATCCTATTGGTGATACCACATCGACATTTATATGATGTAAAGAATTTTTTGATTGATCATGTGCCACAATAAGTTGCTCATTGATTATGCTTGATTAGTGTCCAAAAAATGTCATATTTGAACTTATGGTTTGTTTGAGAAAACCTTGGTATTGATTGGCTTGTGTGAAAAATTGGCATAAGAGGTTGTGTGATTGCTTCAGGATCACTTGATTGTATTGTAATTAATATTTGTTCAAAATTGGGTGGTGGCCCTAGTTAAATTATGTCACTCTCTGGTTGAAAGTTTTGATTTTTAAATTGGTTCAATGATTGACATGGGACTTGATTGAATGGAGTATGACTTAGGTCCTAATTAAAAAAAAATCTCTTGGACATGATTAAGTTGAATTTGGTTGAAATTTTTGTTGGTCTCATTTATTTGTGAAATAAGTTTTGTTATTTTTATTTTGAAATGAGGGATTGCATGTTGAATTCACCAAAACTTTATTCTGGACAATTAAGGAGTTTGGACATCTCTATGTTATTCTTTTCAATGTTTTCCACTTTCTCTTCCAACATATTTTCTTCTTTAGCCAATTTTTCTTCCAACTTTCAAGTCAAGTATGAGTGGGATTGATGTGATTGATTGTTTGATTGTGAGAATTCAATTTTTCTTTGGTAAAAAATTGTTTGGGTTATTTCACTCAAAGTGAACACAAGTTGATATGAACCTTGTTGTAGTTTGGACACTCAAGATCTTGTTACAATTGACATGATGTCTAAATACACCTAATGATATGACCGGTATATGAAAAATGCAACTTTGTTTTTGGATTTTTAAAAGTTTGTTGAAATGATTATGCAACTTAATATATGAAAAATGTATAAAAAAAAATACTTTGAAAGGTTTGAAATGATTATGAAACTTAGGATATGAAAAATGGAATGTATGCAAACCTAGGTTATGCAAAATGCACTTTGTTTTTAGATCTTGGAAAGATTTTTGAAATGCAATAAATGGATGCAAATTTGGGGTTCTAGACTTTGGATTTTGGAAATGCAAATTGAGTATGATAATGCAATGTATGAAACATAGGGTTATGATATGAAAACTGAGTTTTTTGGGGGGAATTTTGATTTTAGACAACGCAATCTTAAAGGATGATAATACAAAGTATGAAGGATGAAAATGCAACTTATGATTTTAGATTTTTTGGAATTTGGAAAAAATATTGCAAATGCAAACCTAAGAGTGATAACTTGGGAAATTGAAATAGGATTTTGACTTTCAAGGAGCAAAAGGACAAAATAAAAAGAAAAATGATCAAGCAAAATCCATCATGACAAGATTGGATATTGACTAAATGATAAAAAGTGACAAAACAGATAAATTTGAAACAAAGTCAAGATCCATTTTCAATAGCATAAGGTGAAACTCTAAGACTTGAATTTTTTGGATTTTGCAAAGTGTTTTGAAGGTTCTAAATACAAAATGAGGATATTAATGAAACTATACTATACTAAGGATTTTCTATGCTAAAGGGACTAATAATGAGGATGCAATTATGCAAGTATGACAATAATTTTGGAACAAAATGAAAAGGCTAAAATGCAATGACTAAATGCAAAGGTACCCTAAGATTCTAACAAGACTCCAACACTCTTTTGAAACTTCATGATAAAGACAAGGTTTTGAAGCATTTTTGAAGATTCTAAAACAATCTGGAAGAGGTTTTGAATGTTTTGAAGTGATTTTTGAATTATTTTTTAGAGTTTTGAAATATTTCTAAAATCTTTGAAATATTTTGGTGAGGATTTGAATAATGAAAATTATGTGTAACACTCATATAAGTCACTTCAAATAGATATGGTTGTTTTCACTCTAACATGCAAAAAATTCACAACCTAAGCTAGTTAAGACAATATTCATTGGATCCCCACTATGGATAAATCTGAGTAACACTTATTCAAGGTGGATAGATTAGAATTTTGGAGGAGCAAGCTCCTCCTTACAGTGTACTCACTTCTCAAGCACACTAAGCTTCAGATTCCAAGGGGTATCAATTCTCAAGGAACTGTTATATCTACCAAGAAATGCGAGGATATGGGATGACTTTAGAGGGATGGGTGGCCCCCTATGACAAAAAAATAGAAGGATTTTGGCAAACTACAATAATTAGTTTTTTAGTAAGGACCTTCAGTTCAGAGGGTGTAGTAATAAACTCCCACAGGTCTTTGAACCCGTAAAACAAGGGTTTTATGCATCTCAAGGATATTAGATGAGAGTTATCACACAACCACATCCTATTGATTACACTTTTGGTCATAATCACACATTTATATAATACTTTTGAAGCGCTTTACCTTATCTTTTTCCGCTTGGGTTTTTCCCTCTCACAGGCTATGCTAAAGCACTCAGAAGGGAAGCCCTTTGAAAAAGATAGAATGAATTTCTCTTACACCCAAGATCCATGAAGATGAGGGGAGAGGATATGTTCATTCTTTCATTTTTGGGTTACACAAATGTTCCTATTACACCAGAAACACCAAGAAGAGATGATTCATTCTCCAATTAGAAAGTGACTGTGATTAAAATAGCACAAATTATGGCTCTTTTCCTTCCTAATTAAAACTAGGTGAAAATTGTTGTTCATTAACCCATTAAGAAAGGAAATGTGATGAAAATAGGATAAGTTGTTGTTCTTTCCCTTCCTAATTAAAACTAGGTGAAAATTAATGTTCAATTTGTCCCCCTATTTAGATCTAAATGAAATTTTTTGGGTTCATTGATCCTCCTAATTAGACTATGCACAATTTCTAGTTCATTCATCCCCCTAATTAGGCTATGTACAATTTGTTGTTCATTTCAAAGACCAATTAAAAATTGTGATTTGTTGGATTTTAAAATAAGAAATATTGCATAAATCACAAGTTAGACTTTCAATATTTTCATGCAGCAACAAATCAACACATAAAACCTAAATGCAAACAAAAATTTATCAGATTCAATGCGTTCATCTCAAGTTCACCAAATGTAGACTAGGAAATTGGGAAATTAGAAACATACAAGATAAAGCAAACCACAAAGCTATTAAATCATGTAAAATATATTCCTAATCACACCAAAAAGACCATCAAAATTAAATGCATAAAATATAAGCTAAAACAAAGAAAACCATTCATTTGATGAAGCCTCATTGTTATTTCTTTCTTCTCTTATTTGATGTTGCTCAAGTTGATAAGTGCACAAAATGATGAAGGAAAAATGGACAAATTGACAGATTACGAGCAATAATACTAGAAAATGTGGTTAAGGATTTGAGAGGAAATGAGTGCAATTTATAGAGAAACTAGAATAGATTGAATAGCCAAGATCAAACTGAAACTCAAGACAATCAATAGATGAGATTAAATGAGAGGACACGTTAAGTGATGATTGTAAGAATTTGCAAATAGAAAAGATTGAACCAAGGATATAGAGGTTAAAGAAAAGCACAAATACAAGAGAGATGATATCAATGCAATGATTGATGATTTAATTGATCCAATGAATTCACCTTACATGATTATTCAATGTACATAATAGGCCTCCTTATATAGGAAAGGCAATAAGATAGAATGATAAGGAGTTGATAAGATATCACCTATGCTAGGTGTAATCACATGTCCACCAAATGTGGATCATCCTCCATTATGAAATGAAGTGTATGCAATAGGATTAGGATGATAATGTGATAAGAGCACTAAAGGTGGATCTCACACCTAAAGTGGAAATTCTCCTACAGCATGTGCCTAATTGAGGTGCAAACTCCTAGGTGTCTTAGTGACAAACTACTATGCAATGCATTATCCTATGTAAGATTAAGTTAAGTGCAATTATAAATATTCAATTACACCAACACCCCCCCTTAACTACAACTTAGGGGAATGTACTTAAACTCACAATGTAATATGGGTCATGGCTACTAGGCCATGTTAGGTACCCATGTACAATATTCAATGCAATACATGAAATGAAAAAGCTCTCATAAAGTGGAGAAAGAGGTAAAACCTCATGAGAAAAACCCTCCCCCCAAAAGAGAGAAGAAAACAAGATGCATAGATGGATGAAGTACTTAAAACCCCTAATAACTACATACATCAAGTATATACAAAGAATTATCCCCCCATAAGAAGGATAGTTGGAGACATGATATCTCCCCCATAATGTAGAAGCTCCCATGTTGATGAAGAGTACCTGCAAAAAAAAGATAAGCCAATGCTTACAAGAAACATGTCTCCCCTTAGGAAGAAATAGATACATCAAATGATGAAGAAGCCAATCCATGTACAAATGGAATGAGGAAGAAGATGAAGGTCTCCATGCATGAATCTATGAAGATGGAATAGGTCTCTCCAAGCTCATAGAATCTATCACCTTGTGTGACAAACCAAGTGAAGAAGGAGAAGAATCAAGAGTGCAAATATCCAAAGAAGGTGAAGAAGTATCCCCAACTATGATGCTATCATCAAAGGAAAGAGAAACCCCCTCATGCATGTCTCCCAAATCTTCATCATGAGAATCAACAAATGTTGAAAAGGCATCCAAGTAGTCATCACATTCTGTAAGATCTGAAACACTGTGATCATCTTGCTGAATAGTAGAGCCCATGTCTGAAGATGCAGGAGGTGGAGGAGTAGGAAACTCAACACTTGTCTCAACAACAAAATAATTCAAGTGTCCAAAGTTCTCCTCACATACATAATTATCCCTTGGAAAAGGGATGTGTACATCATGAATATCATCATCATAAACAACAAAATGTGAAAAGGAATACAAGTGTGATGTATGATCAACAACTCCCATAGCTATGACATATCTAGTCTCCATGTCCCTAATGTAGACATAATTAGGAGTGAACTCAACAATTTTACCTTGTGCCCCATGTGTAATTTGGTAAATAGAAAGGAGATTAGTGGTCAAGGATGGTACAAATAGAACATCATTAAATGTCCCCTCTCCCATAGGAATAGAACCTTTCCCACAAACTCTCATGAATGTGTTGTTACCCATCAAAATATTAGGAGAATTACAAGGCTAGATAGAAGAAAAGATATCCATAGAAGATGCCATATGATGTGATGCACCTGAATCAAGAAGCCATTTACCTTGCTCAGGATTTATGAAAGCCAAGAGTGTGTGTCCTTTACCTTTATCTTTAGATTATGATGGAGATGTAGAAGCTGCCAAATGTGTAGAAGGAGTAGACATTGATGAGGGGAAATAAGGTTGTGCTTTTGAATAATGTGAGTTATCTCATCAATCATCTTTTGAAAATACTTATGCTCATCATGTCCCAACTTTTTACAATAAGCACATTTATCCCTCTTTCTTCTAGATGATTCCTCTCTTGAAGAGGACTTGGATTCAGGAGTATTGTGTGAAGGAGATTCATCACATTTTTCATGAGGCTTAGGATCCTTAAGTTGCTTCTTTCCTTTTCCATTAGAAGCCTTTGATGTGGACTCATTTGTAATCAATGCATGATGTGTGGAAGGCTTCAATTGACCCATGTGTGCCAACTTTGCTTGTTCCCTTATGAGTTGAGCTACAAATTCATCAAGAGAAGGCAATTTGTATGCACTACCAAGAGCATCTATAGTAGCATAGAATGTAGAAACAAAGATAGAATATTCAGATCCTAGCTTGAAAAGAATAGAAAAGATCAATTGTTCATCCCCTTTAATAATGCCACATGTAGAAAGATACAATCTAATAGAATTGAACTTAGAGAAAAAAAGTCTTGAATATTGTCAAAATCACTAGGATTTAGACCTATGATCTCATTCTATAATCTAAATTTTCTCATTTTATCAAGTTTACCAAAGAGTCCTTCCAATATGGCCCAAGCATCATGAGGATGTGTGCAAGATGCAATATGAAAGTACAAATTGTGAGAGATGGATGATCTAAGAAATCCAAGTGCTTTATCCCTTTGATCAAACCATTTTCGCCTTTCTACAACACATGTAAGTGGTTCTTGATCCTGCCCAAGAGTCATTCTAATCAATCCAACACTCAACAAATGATCGCTTAAAGATACTTTCCTTTCATGGTAGTTATATGGAGTGAGGATTTTGACCTTTGAATTATCCATAATACAACAAAATAATGACTGCTAATTACTGATAGCTCCTTCAAATGACTGATGCAAATCAAAAAACTAAAATCCAAGGATTAACCAAGTGTAAATATAGCCCCAAAATGACCTATTTTTGAAAGTGATATATCCACCCCAAATCACCAAAATATGATTGCAGATCTGGAAAGTAGATGAAAAATCATGCACTTTCAAAAAAAATTCACTTCAAAATGTTACTGTATGTGCCCAAACGAAGCCCTAGAAGTTGCAGAAATTTGGAACAGGCAAGAACAGTCATGAAAATCTAAAATTTCTAATTAATCTGGCCACCAAATTGTAAAAATACTACCACCACTAAAATCTTCAAGAAATTCTACCCAAAATAAATAAATAAATGCTCAAAAAAAGGAGCAAAATTGAGCAAGATATGGCCCTTTGAAGTTGGACTGCAAATAAAAAAATGCAAATGGTGAAGGAAAAAAATTTCAAACCCTTATTGATGTCAACATTTTACAACATTAAATTTGACAGTCATATGGACGTCATTAAAAACCCAATTTGGCCTATTTTGACAACTAGACGGTCATCAAATTCAGGCTCATCGAATGGGTGACATGACAAAAAAGATGACCCTACTGACATGTCACTGACGTGGCTGCTAACATAGGTCGCTGTACAGATGACATCAACACCATACTTGCTGACTGGAAGATGACATCAATGATTATGTAGTAGGTGGGCTACATGTTTGACCCTAATTTGACTGCATGGCTGCTCCATACATGCCACATGGCACTTTGCGATTGGACCGCGAGTAGAGGGTGCATTCTGTAGCACGCGAGCGGTAGAGGTGGAGATAGTCGTCAGTGGTGGTGATGTGGTAGAGCTCCTGGGATTTAATCCCACATTCGGTGTGTTGGGGGTTTTCATCCCTTTATATATGCAAAGGCCTGACAGTTGAATCAAAGCATTGAGCAGGGCATTGATTGGTGTCGAGCTCGATTGGGAGAAGCTGACCCAACTCGCGGTTTAGGGAGCTTGATAGAGATCATTTGCGGCTCGGTCTTGAGTGTTGACTCCAATCCATGGTGAGATCTTTGGATTCAATCTAACCGTAGAAATGAATTTTGATTTGTTCTGTTGGGAATTAGTCCCACATGCAATGGGTGAAGGAGTATGTGTCCCTTTATATCTGTTGTGTCGGAGGATGCAAAATGGAGATGTGAGTTGGGCTTGGGCTCGATCTCATCTTTGACCTTGAGCTTGGGTTCGATCTTGGTCTAGAAACTCTGAAATGATGTCGTCAGCCAATTCAGTGATGATGTCACCCTATCATGCAAATGCTAGAGAATATTCCCCAATACCCAGTAATAAATGCAAGGCATGTACCAGGCTTGTAAAGCAAATTTTTGCTTGAATTTTTTTTTGATAAAAAATAATTAAAAAATAATTTTATTTTTTTTAAATCGTACTACAAAAGGTGCAGATTGGGCCATATGGCTCAATTTGCAAAAAAAATTGCCTCTATTTAGACTTTCATCGAATATGGGCGAGTTTATAGTCGATCTTAACTAAAATAGCCTCACAGACGTAATGGTGAGGTCAAATCTTCCCCAAAAAATTGTTACAATACGTTGGTCTTTAGATCTGAGATTTGGACCTTCAATTCTTGGAGAAAGATCTCTCCAAATAGGCTAATCAAAATGCTCAAATGGCTCTGATACCATGTAAGAATTTGCAAATAGCAAAGATTGAACCAATGATTTAGAGGTTAAAGAAAAGCACAAATACAAGAGAGATGATATCAATGCAATGATTGATGATTGAATTGATCCAATGCACTCACCTTACATGATTATTCAATGTACATAATAGGCCTCCTTATATAGGAAAGATGATAAGAGAGAATGATAAGGAGTTGATAAGATATCACCAATGCTAGGTGTAATCACATGTCCACCAAATGTAGATCATCCTATATTATGAAATGAAGTATATGCAATAGGATTAGGATGATAATGTGATAAGAGCACTAAAGGTGGATCTCACACCTAAAGTGGAAATTCTCCTACACCATGTGCTTAATTAAGGTGCAAACTCCTAGGTGTCTCAATGACAAACTACTATGCAATACATTATCCTAAGTAAGATTAAGTTAAGTTTAATTAGGAATATTTAATTACACAAACAATGATAAATTGGGAATTACCTTTCCAAGTGGAGGACAAAATAGAAATATCAGAGTTAAGTGAAAATAAATATTAGAAACATCTATTTTCATCAAAAAATGCAAGTTGGAAGGAATAAATTAAATGAAGGAGAAAATGGAAGGAGGAAAGAGTTAAGTGGCAAAGGAAATTAGTAAGTGGAAAATAGACGTGGAGAGAAAAGTGGAAGGTGGAAGGTGGAAGAGTTAAAAGTGGAGAGAAATTAGCATGAAAAAGAGAAAAGGGGAGTTAGAATTAAAGAGTAGAATTTAATAATTAAAAATTATTAATTCCCTCATAATTGGAAAATTAGACAATTAAATTTATTTATTTATTTAATTATGAGGAAAGGGGAAAGGGGGTAAAAAATAATATATTTATTTACCAAAGGAATGACATTAGGATAAGGACAAATTAAATGGTTATTTTCCCTAGGACAAAGATTAAATAATTAATGAAAATATTTAATTGAAGATAAATTGATAAGCATGGGGAAATCAGAGGATGAAAATTAACAATTAAAATAATTATCATTATTTAATTAATAGAAGAATGAGACAATATTTATGAATGATGAAGATCGAACACATACTATAGAAGACATGTTAAAGAAGGGGCCATAGATGTGTACCATTTTTTAGTGTCTACAGGTTTATACAAGGATGGTTTTCCTAAACATCAAGGGGAAGCTAGTACATCAAATACAAGAGGTTCTTGTACCACCAATCACATCAATTATAATGTTATCCCATTTATTATGGAAATACCATCATCACGTCAACATGATCTAAGTTAAAGGAGTAGATACACAATGTGCATCCACTACTAGATGAGTTAGAGAAGATTCATGTACATATCTCTAGTTTGGATCTCTTGAAATCCTCACCTATCCATCAAAATATTCTAACATACAATTTCTAAGAGGCACGTGTCCCAAGTTATATTAACCATGCCAAATTCCAATCTCTAGTCATGCATCTCTCATATACATATCACCTTAGTTTCACCCAATCTAGTGTCATTGTTCCTAAACCTCATTTCATATCCGTCCCCTAAACATTGATGTCATCATAAAGAAATGCAAGGTCAAACTAATCCTGATTAGTAATGGTTATACCCTAAATCTTTGTACATTAAAATTTGTGACTCAACTGGGGTACAATATTGTGGATATGCATAGTTAGACTATAAATATAAAGGCACATGATAATGTTGAAGGATTTCAATCGACATGATAAATCTCCCTATCCATCTAGGTCCAACAATGCATCATACATTATAACATGTGGTTGATCTAGACCTTCCATTCAATATTCTCCTTGGCCACTAATGGATTCATGGCATGAAATCAATACCATCCTCATTCCATCAATGCCTAAAATTCCTATATCAAGGTTGAAAATTTGCCATTTGTGGTGATGTACAACCATTAGATATTGTCACACTCTTGTGGAATCATCTCCATATTCACACCAGTATCTTGGGGTAGACATTTTAATTCCTTACACCACTCCATCATCCTCATATGTTGATCCTAATACCATCCTTGATGTTGCAAAGGAGAAAACTTTCATCTCATCATCTTTTTCCCAACTAAAGATCAATGTCATTAGTTGTAGGGAATATGCCATTGGAGGAACTTTCACTTTACAGATGTTACCTCTTGCTCCTCATTCATATGGTAAACCTACCAAATAATAGAAGAAGAAAGAACCTATGGTCAAAGAGATTGGTCCTACAACATTCCAATCTCATGGAGAACTTAATCGTGAAGTGATAGAGGGAGAAATAAACCAATGCCTCTATAGATACCCCCTAATGATAATGAGTCATGTCTTGGATATTTCAAAGTAAATATCTAGCTTCCCATGATTTAGCTAAAAAATAATGGGATTACCAAAGTGGAAGACAAGGACAAGAATAAAAAGGGATGAGAACACCACTTGACCACCTACACAATGTTGACATTTAGGGGTTTGGTTTTGGAAGTTCCTCAAATGATGCTTCAACTTTGGCTAGTTCCTCTCAAAACATAAGAAGTGACCACATTGAAATAAAATACATACCAAAAGAGGTTGCTAAGAAATCCTATGAGGATATAGAAATATATTCCTTATTTTTTATTTCCATTCTATTCAATAAATCCATACTCCTCATTGACCTCCCATTTCGCCACCCTAACCCTATTGACTAGGGACAAACTATTGTACATCTAGACATGCTCCAAAGAAATATGGCACTTCTATAATTCATGGGTGTCATCAACTATCCATCCTATTATGATCCAACCCTGCACATAGTATACAGACTTGATTATTAGGCATACTTTAGAGAAGAGGATATCCTTACCAGAAAAATTGAAGAAGAAAGAAAAAATTAGGAGTCTATTGGTGAAAATGTTTCCAAGGCACCCTTATGCAAAAAAATAGAAAAAATAAAGGGTGTATCTTTTAGTGAAACCTCATCGAGGTTCTTGAAGATGAGTATTTTTCTCTTCCTCTCATGGATAATTATTACACAGAATGATCATCCATTTTGATAGATGAAACAAGAGAAGTTAATCTAGGAACTATTGAACACTTGTGTATCACTTATGTGACAACTTCTCTATCTGAGGATGATTTACAGGTTTTCACCAAACTCTTACGAAAGTGAGCTATTAAATTTGCATGGAATTATGATGACATGTTTGTCCTTGATACAAATCTTATAGTACATTATCTTGCAATCAAGTCAGATGTTAAACTAGCCAAGCAAAAACTAAGATACATCCTCGCATAGCCCTTGTGGTTAAGGTAGAACTAGAAAAGAAATTGGAGGCTAAGTTCATTTTTCACATTGATTATTTTGAGCGGATAACCTACATTGTACTAGCTTAAAATCTAAGTGGCGATATTATAATTTGTACAAATTTTAGAGATTTCAATAAAGCATGTCCAAAAGATAATTTTGATATGCTTGTAGATTTGACAACTAGTTATGAAATGATTTCTCTCATGGGTGATTTTTCAGGTTGTAACCAAATCAATATTGTTGAAGTAGATCAACACAAGAAAACATTTACCACTCATTGGGACACTTTCTACTATAATTCATGCCATTTATTCTCAAGAATGCAAGCGCTACATATTAATGAACCATAACACTGATATTTCATGATCTGGTCCATAAGATAATGGAGGACTATGTAGATGTTCTTCTCAGCTAGTCCAAGACAAGAGTATAACATTATCCCATATTGGAATACATATTTGAGCATCTAGCATAGTACAAGCTATGATTAAATCCAAATAAATGTATTTTTGGAGTTACATCTGGTAAACTCCTTGGTTTTATCATATCTTGGCATGGGATTGAGGTATATCCTAAAAAGGTCAAAGCTATCCTAGAGACATCTCTTCCAAAAAAATTGAAAAACCTATGCACTCTCTAATGTAAGCTTTAATCCATTAGGCTATTCATTTCCCAACTTTCAAACAAGTTTCAACCTTTCACCTATCTCTTGAGGAAAGATACAACTTTGAAATTAGATGTTCCTTGCCAATAAGTCTTTGATAAGATAAAGGAATATTTGGCACATCTACTCATCTTGGTACCATCTATGCTAGATAAATCAATTATTTTCTACATCTCAGTAACATCACTAACATTAGGGGCAATCTTGGCCCAACGTGATGATCAAGGTAAAGAATGAGCAATATACTACATCAATCATACACTACTAGGGTATGAACTCAATTATAGCCCATAGAAAAGGCATGCATAGTTGCAGTCTTTTTTTCCCATAATCTTAGGTGTTACATGCTTATTCACATGGTGCAACTCATTTATAAGCTTGACTATTTGAATTTTTATCTCCCAAAAACCTCTCTAACAAGTCGCATGGAAAAATGGGTTATTCTTCTAAGTGAGTTTGATATCTAGTACATAGACAAGAAAGTAGTTAAAGGAAAGGTGATAGCATATCATCTTGTAGACACACCTCTTTGATTCTTATCCACTTGTTATAGAGTTTCCTCATGATTATTTTTTAATGATCCAAGTGAAGCCCCTATGGAGACTATATTTTGATGATTCTCATACTCAAAAAGGATTGGGGGTAGGTATTCTCTTAATCACTCCCAAAGGAGACCTCATTCCTAAGTCTTTCAATATAACTTTTGTGTATACCAATAACATTATCAAGTATGAAGGTCTTATCACAAATCTTAAAGTCACCATCTAATGAAATATTAAATAACTACAGGTGTATGGTGATTCTCGTCTTAGCATTAAATAGGTTAATGATGACTACCACACCAAAGATGATAAACTATTTCCTTGTAAGATAATGGTAGATGATCTCAAGAAATTTTTATCATCCATCATCTTTGATAAGATACCTAAAGTATATAATAGAGTAGTTGATGCAAAGGCTATGAAAGGGTCTCTCCTCAACATACAAGTTGACAACTTACATTAGGAATTTCTAGTCAAGTAGCTTAATCAACCTACATTTGAAATGTCACATACTAAAACAATGTGCAACATCATTGGGCCCCAATCACCCTAGTACCAATACACTTATGAATACCTTAAAGATGGTACCCTTCCACCCAATCTCTCTTGTAATGACTGTCAAAACATCATATATTTTTTTTCTTGATATACCATCATATGAGATAATCTATATCATCATAGCTATCAAAATATCCTTGTTATATGTTTGATTCTACTTAGGCTACTCTCTTGATGAAAGAGGTAGGCACTAGAGATTTTGGTGCTCATAATATTGGATATGTCCTTGCCAAGAAACTATTGAGACTGGGGTGTTGGTTCCTAAAAATTTCTACACTTTAAAATAGCAACCAAGTTGATCTTGAACTTTCCTATGGAGAAGCCAACTCCAATAATCATAAATCTCATAGACATGGACCAACTAACAAGGATCTAGTATAAACCCTTCTACACTTAAGGCTCTACAAAACTAGGGAGGGTAATCCCTTAATTCCTTCTAATACACACACTATACATGTAACTAGCATTAACATAAAGTAGATAATATCATATAATGAAATCAACATAATAGGGACATACTAGATAATGACTAATTATCCATTGAAAGTCAACCTGAATGGAGCATGAGATAATACAACACAACAACATACATGAAAATTATAGATTATTATTGACTTTAATCATTTTGCAACAAGAACACCATGAATCTAAACAAAAAAACACTTGTAAAATCCATAATAGATGAGATCAATGCCTTATCCCATGGGTATTTGAATTCATAAGAGATATAATATCATATGACAGAGCTTTATTAATAGCATATGATCTAAGAATATTTCCTTACAATATCCTTTAGCAATAATCCTAACCCAACCTACTTATCAGAATCCCTTCACAAGTTCATCCAATATGTAACTTCTATCCAAGCATTTAATTGACCCCTTAGATCAAAGCATGAACAAAAAACTACATATCTCACAATAGGACACTCAATGACAACAAATATTTGATTCATTTCATTTAAAACTTGAAAGAATTACATACTGGAGAGAGTTGAATTAGAACTGTATTTCTATAAAATACTTTGCTACCTCTAACAAATGACATTCATACAACTTAATCACTCAAAACCTGCAAAAAAACTGAACACAGATTCATCATACATGCTCTATGAAAGATTTTACACAACTTCACATACCCAACTAGACTTGCTATTGGAACCATACAAAGAAATATGAACCACCCCCAAACTTGGAACTCCTTAAAATGAGTAGAAGAGAAGAATAAGAAAAGAGGGAAGAAACCCCAGACTTGGAAAAAATGTAAACAACATATGTCCCTTCCAACTCTCTTATGACCCTGGGATTTAAAAAAATTGAATGTGACAAGCTTCAGATCATTATCTTAATAAGACCTACCTAACAAGATTTAATAGAGAGAATCATTATCCTAACATTATATGCTACCTCCAAACCATTTTAAGCACAAAAACCGCTAGCTGGTAGAAAATGGAAAGTCTTTTGTGAAAACACCATATTCATGAGTTGTGCCAATATCAACTTGAAGTTTTGTGTATTTGCAGAGTTGATTCATGTTTAGGATTTTTCAAATGTTTTATAAACACAAAAGGACCTTGATGTCAATTTCTACTGATATTTCTACATAGAGTGAAAGGATGCAAAATTATCAACAACCCCTTCCTCAAACTAGGAAGTATTATGAGACTTGTTCCTACTAGAACATGTATAAAATTGAAGTCTCATTGACCTCTTCTTCATCCTACCTATCTCTCTAATGCCACCATCAAGAGACATGAGAATGTTAGCCTTATGGATTTTGATTTGGCTACTTCATTTAGCTTTAAAGATCCCTTTGGATATAGTTCTCAATTTAAATATCCCTCTGGCTTGAATACACCCATCTCCTCCCTTCTATCCAAATATTCTTCCTATAAATGCATCTTAACGAATTTAGCAATGTTACAAAAGTCATCTCCCTTCTCTTGAACATCCATTTTTCTAACACTTGGATAATAACATATATTGGGAAGTGGTACTTATAACTTCCAATTTCTATACCCTCCTCTTGGAATCTCACATGATTGTTCTCATTGAACATCAAATAGGTTATTTGCATGTAACAATAATCTGCATATTCTTTACCTTTGTAGTATCAAATCTAGTTGTCAATCCCCTGGAAACCTGAAGATCTTTTGAAATCGCCAGTTGTAAGTAACCTTTAGGTATTTGTGCATGTCATATCAACTAACCTCTAAATGGATGCCCCTTCACATTTCTATTCTTATCCCTGCAATTTTATTTTTTACTGAGTTTTGAATCTTGTGATATCGTGATGTCCTGCAAACCTCTTCCATCAGCTCTCAATTATTATCCTGTAACTTCATATTTCACTCGGTCTAACTTCTTTTAACCATGCAAGATAGCCCATGTTACAACATTTCATGACAAGTTTAAAATCAAGCCATTGATTCATTCCATGTTGGCATACCAAATGATACTCACTAGTCAACCTGACATTGACTTCCGATTTAGAATACATGCCCATCAATTGATGAATAGAATTTTCCCTATCACCACCTCATTGTCTAGCCCCATCTTTTACCAACACCTTTTGATCAATCAAGGACATGTTGCAATATCCTGCTAACTCTCAACTTCCAAATATCATTTCCACTAAAACCCACAACCTAGTGAGTATTAACAATCATAACCCTTTTTGTGTATTCATTGACATAAAACTTTTTAGCACTTAACCGCGTGACCTAAAAATTGTTAGTACAAAACTATTTGTCACCACCATGCGAGCATCTCATGTTATTTTTATTAATTGATGCAAGCTAGAGATAACCATCAACTTTACACCCTTTTGACACATGGCCTTTTCTCACGTATTCTCTAACTTGAAAATAAATTGCCTAAAAACTTAAGAGCTTGTGACAATCATGAAACAAAGCCTTTATCAATTAAAATATAAGTACTCCATGTGGCATCCACTCACTATCTCACAACATAATAGCACTCAAGACCTCTCAGCCCTGTGAGCTAGTGACCAAAATAGAACTTAACCACTAACCATTTACTCACCAATTCATGGCTTAAAAATACTAACACCAAACTGGCTCAAGACCTAGTGACGACTGCAATTTCAAAGGCACTCTCCAACTTGCTAGATATAAAAAACTCAATATTTCAAGAACTAGAGACCACATGACTAAATATTTAAAAGAACTTGCTATAGTTAAAGACAAAGACTAAAAAGACCAGCAAGCTAACGACCAAGTTGAAGACTCATTTATCGACTTTTACTAAAAGGATGAGGACATGGACCATTGAAATACTAACAACTTAGACCTTGACATTTGAGGACCAACCACTAGGGAAAAATTGAAGATAATAAACCCTAATTTCCATGAAAAACTAGATTCATAATATAAGAAAAATAAACCTCTAAACCAAAAATAGAACTTCCCTCAACATGAAACAAGGACTATAACCCTGAATTTCCCAATTTTTTTATAGTCCTAAAATGGGGTATTACTAGCCCACTATGGAGCATGATTGTTGTGAGTTTGCTAAGAAATGTGTGTCATTATAGTAGCATAAAGACCTGATTCATGCACCATCAAAAGATCTTTATCCTATTGCTACACCATGGCCTTTCTCTACATGGTGCCTAGACCTCATTGGCAAGATCCACCCTTTATCCTATGACGACCATAATATAATATTACTTCCACTAATTACTTCACCAAATGAGTTGAGTCCATTACACTAACCCTTACTACTAGAGCCTAGATCTCCAATTTTATCCTATACCACATCATTCACTACTATATATTCCCTTCTACCATCCTCACTAACAGTGATACTCCTTTCAAAAACCATGTATAGAACCTGACTAATAAATTTCATATCCTCTAGTGTTGGTTCTCTTTATATTATCCACCAAGAAACAACCAATCCAAGGTAACCAATAAAACCATTTTTTGTATCCTCAAAAAGGTTGTCAATGATGTTGGATGTGATTGGCATCTCCACCTTCAAATTTCCCTCTAAGCTTACCATACTAGTGTTTGCACCCATACTGATGCCACTCCATACTACCTTATTTATCATGTCGAGGTTGTCTTTCCAATTGAGGTTGAACTACCATATCTATGGACCTATTTGAGGGACTTCATCTATAATGAAGATTATTGTGTAGTGAGGTTTACTCAATTTAATCTACTTGAAGAATAGTGTCAAAAATCCTATAATCATGTCCATATCTATCAAAATGGGTTGAAGAAATATTATTGGAAGAAGGATCACCCTCACGAGTTTGAGGTGGGTGATTTGTCCCTCTGAGAAAATTAGAGAAACCAACAAGATCAGGACAAGAAAGGAAAGTTAGAGTTTAATTGGATTGGTCCATATGTGGTCACTACTAAGTATGGTTTAAGAGCCTACCAATTATCTACTGTAGAAGGGGAAATCCTTAGAAATCCCCTTAACATTTTTCATCTCAATAGGTTCTATCCATAGGAGTGTACCCCCACTTCTAAAAATCACAAAAATACAAAAATATTTAAAAAAATGCAAAACTACAAAAAAAAAGCAGAAAAAAAAATTGTAAAGAAAAATAAATCATCCCATGGTGAAAACTATTATTGGTGATGCCTTGAATAGGCATCTGTGGTGAAAACCTAGTAATAGGCATCACACATAGCTAGACAATTTCATTATGTTGGAAACTGCAATTGAAATAATTGTTGTATTGTCATTGATGTCAAACCTTAACTGGTAAGATTGTTGCTACTTAGGAAAGTACTATATCTATTTGAGTGTTGCTAAGGGGCTAGGCAAGGTTGGTAACAATAGCACCTAAGGAAAGGTTGAGTTATCTTGATACTACAAAGTGTACTTGACTATGTTGCACAATGATGAGACAATGTATTGTTTATCTTAGTAAGACTGAAGACTAAACTGGTAAGCTTGACCGAGAAAAGAATGGAAAAATCATGTTTAAGACAAGTAATGTTAGTGTCGACCGAGTCAATGTATGCCGAGAAAAAATATAGTGTTGACTGAACAACAGTTAATTGCCAAGGAAGAGAGTGTAAGCCGAGGAAATAATTTTATTAATGACCGATCTTTCTACATGAAGACCGAGTAGTTGATCATAGTATTGACCGAGCATCAGCAATTTTATATTTGAAGAGAATTTAGTTTTGGAGCTGACATTTTTGAATTCTTGGATTATGTAAAATGTGTTGACTTTATTTATTGATTGTTTGGAAGCATTAAATGCACTGTAAAATGTTTTATTGTAAATCTTTAAGAGATTTGAGATGATTCTAGAAAAGGAATCAAAGAACATGAAGTGGGTAGATTCAATGAATCTAACCTAACCCTAAGATCTACGAATGAGATTGAGTGGCATAAGATGAGTTAACCTAATTGAGGAAAATATATAGAAGTGCTGGATATGCAAGTGCATAGAAGGGAGGAAATAGAGAATGTTGGAAGAGAAAAATCTTATTGATTGAATAAGCAGAAAACGCTGAAGGAGAATTATGGTGGTTGCTTGAAGAAAAGTTCCGAGCAGATCAGAGATGGAGATGGAAAAGTTTCAAAGTCAGTAAACTAGCATTAGTGTATGGAATCGAATCTAATATTTGCAAAGTGAGTTGTATATTTTTTAGATAAATATTGCTGCTACTTTCTAACCATTGCAATAGTCAAAATCCTTTTAACAGAGGTTGACCTAATAGTCATATGTTAAATCTTTTGAAAAAGGTTGCATTCTAATGGAGTGTATGTAAGTCCTATGACAAGGCTCACTTTTAACAGGGTGATTGAAATCCTTTAACTGGGTCACACATGATAGTGTGTATTGTACCTTTGATAGGGTTGGCTTTTTACCGAGCTCACTTCTGAAGAGTGAAAATAATAGTAGCATGTTACAAAGTGGTTTTTCCCAAATTGGGTTTCCACTATAAATCCTAGTGTTAATACTTGTGTGAATGTTTTGGTTTGAACATTACTATGTTTTACAAGTTAAGTTACAGCTAGGTAGTGAACTACATTGTTGTATGTTTCTATTATTGAATCGGTGATGAATGAGTTTATTTTGGTTATTGGATCTGATTTAAGGATAAGTTTTTGAGATTGTTTTATACATCAAGACCTAAGAACAACTGATTCACCCCCCCTTCTATTGTTCTAAATCATATTAACAATTAATATCAAAGCTTTGTTGTTTCTTATTGGTATTGATAGGAATCAAGTTTAAAGGGGCTTGAAGCAAATGATCAGGATGTATAAGAAGGAGGTACCAAAGCTGAACAAGGAAAACTTCCCTGGATGGAAAAGCTTGATGAAGCTACATCTAGCTGGTATTGGTGACTCTGCAAAGTACTACTTTGAAAACAACTATGTCTCACCTGTCGCACCTTTGACTTTCAAAGAAATGAGAGCTAAGAAAGAACATAATCAGGCAATGCTGGAACTTGCATCTGCCCTAAGCTATCCAGAATTTGAGGACATTAAGGACTGCACAACTGCTAAGGATATGTGGGACACTCTTGCAAGGATCTATGGTGGTGACCTAAATGTGTTGAAAGCAAAGGCCAAGAGTCTTAGAGGTAAGTTTGATGAAATGAGAATGCAAGAAGGTGAAAACATTGCACAATATTGTGGTAGAATAACAGAAGTTGTAAATGCTATTAGAGGAGCAAATGGGGCTATTGATGATGAAACTATAATTGGGAAAGTACTAAGAACCCTGTGTCCTATATATGCTATTAAGATCTCATCTATTCAGGAATCTAGATGTAACTCTGCTAATCTGCTTACTTTGGAAAGTTTGGTTGGTAAGCTGACTGCTTTTGAACTCTCTAACTATGATAATTTCACTGTTGGAAGCATTGGAAATGTTGAATCTACTTTCAAGTCATAACTAGTTCTGAACAAGCCAAAGAAAGAAAAAGAAAGATGTAAAAGTGAAAGTGAAAGTGACAGTGACACATCTGATGAAGACCTAGAAGATCTAGAAGATCTTATGGCTAGAAGACTAAGACAGGGAAAAGGAAAGTACAAAGGTAAACTCCCTATTATATGTTTTGCATGTAATAAAGTTGGTCATATAGTTGCTAGGTGTCCTAACAGGAAGGATAAAGATGATGAAAGAAAAGGCAAACACAAAGACAGAAAAGATGATAGAAGCTACCGATGGAACAAAGACTACAAAGGAAAAGGTAAGAAATCTTGTTACATTGCTGAAAAAGAAACTGACACTGATAGTGATGATTTTGAAATTGAAGTAGTCTATGTTGCAACGAAAGATGAATCTGATGAGGATGAGAAAACTGCATTGATATCTTATGTGAACAAGAATGATAAATGGATTATTGACAGTGGTTGTTCACATTACATGACTGGTGACAAAAATAAGTTTGAGACCTTACATCATTACCAAGGTAAAAGTGTAAAATTTGGTAATGATGCACCATGTCCTGTTAGAGGAAAATGTTTGATTAAACTGATTGATAAGATATCTTGTGAAAATGCATATTGGGTTGAATGACTTAATTATAATTTGTTAAGTGTTGCTCAGCTTAACAAAACTGGTTACCGAGTGGAATTTCATCACAAGAAAGCTAAAATATTTAATGCTACTGGAGAACTAATTGGAAGTGGAGATCAGACTAGAGATAATTTTTTCTATCTTGACCTATCTAAAGAAACATGTTTAATTGCACAAATTGATGATATTTGGTTATGGCATAAAAGGCTATGTCATGTTAACTTTGACAATCTGGTAGAGATAAGTAAGAAGAGAAAGGTAAGAGGTCTACCTAGATTGAAGAAACCTGAGAATGTGATGTGCAAGGAATGCCAGTTAGGAAAAATGACAAAGTCAAGTTTTAAGAGCAAATCCTTTACTTCTGAAAACATTTTAGATTTGGTTCATACTGACCTTTGTGGACCTATGGGTGTACAAAGTTACTATGGTGCTAGATACTTTATCTTATTTGTTGATGATCATACTAGGATGATGCATGTGATATTTCTAAAAGAAAAATCTGAAGCTTTTCAATTCTTTAAGTGGTATTTGGCTAAGGTTGAGAAGGAGACAAGTAGGAACCTGAAATGTCTTAGATCTGACCGAGGTGGAGAATTTACATCAAATGAATTTAATCTATTTTGTAATGATAAAGGAATTAAAAGACAAATGTTTGCACCTAGAACACCTCCGCAGAATGTTATAGCAAAAAGGAGAAATAGATCTATCTTGGATTGTGCAAGGACATTGTTGATTGAAAAGAATGTGGCATAGAAATACTAGAAAGAAGCTATAAGCACTATTGTCTACACTCTTAACCAGGTACAGATCAAGAAAGGTACAAATCTAACACCTTATGAATTATGGCATGGGCATGCACCGAGTGTTAAATACTTTAGAATCTTTGGAAGTAAGTGCTATATATTAAAATACACTAGGAATGGAAAGTTTGATGCTAAGAGTGATGAAGGCATATTCCTAGGGTATTCCACAAAAAGTAAAGCTTATAAGTGTTTGAACTCTAACACTAACAAAATTGTGGAAAGTGTGAATGTCGAAATTGATGAGTATGTAGAAAGAAATGAAGCTGACAACAAAAGAGAACCAGAAGATTATAGATCTTTTGTGTACATTGAGGAAGAAGAAGAGGCAAGTAAAAAACTTACACCTGATGCCGAGTCTTAGGTAAGCAATGCCGAGTGACAGATAGATGTTGTCGAGCATCAAGAAAATAGTGCCGAGAGAGAACAAGAACATGCTGAGCTACAAGAAAATGTTGTTGAGTATCAGGAAGAGGTTGTCAAGCATTCTAAAGTTGAATCTGACAATCTTGTTGAGGAACATGATGAAATAGAAGAGAGAGGAACTGAACCTATTTTGGAAAAATATGTAAGAAGACATCACAAGCCTGAACAGATAGTTGGAGACAAAAATACTGGAATTCAGACCAGAAGTAAGACTAAGGATCCAACATGCCTACTGTGTGAATTTGAACTGAAATCAACTAGAGAGGCATTGGAGAATGAAGACTAGATACAAGCAATGAATGAAGAGATTGACCAGATTGAGAAGAATGATACTTGGACTCTGGTGCTGAGTGTATACACCTAAAAATGGTCACCTAGACTATTAGCCCCCATTTTCTAAATCATCAATTGCTTATTCTTGATCAAATCCTAGCTCTATCATTTATTTGATTATTTTCTATGGGCTAACCATCTTATCCTAAGTCTTTATTTATTTAAAAGGAATATTTCCTCCCCTTTTAAATAAATAAAAGCCCCCACTTTTCCTCTTATCCTAAGTTGCACAAATAAAGCATTATTCTTATTTTATAAAAAGGGAAAAAGCACTTTTTGTCTCATATGGACACAAAAGTCAACTCTTATTTTCCTATTGGAGGATACTTGTGCACATGGATTGCTCCTCTTTTAAGCTCCACCATTGATTAAATCTTTTGCCTCTTAATCTCCATGGTCCATTCCTTCTCATTTCCTTTAAAAGGAGAGCTCTCTTCTTCATTTCTAGATCCCCAACTTTTTATGCTAATATTATGCTACAGGTTTTCTAGGTACACTTTGGAGTTTTTGAAGATTTGGAGCATTCTTGCATTCTACATCTCATTCTTGCATTCTACATCTCATTCTTGCATTCTTAGCTTAGCTTCATATTTATGCTTTCTTATATTAGCTTCATTTCTATGCTCTAGATTAGCTCACATAGATTAATTAGCTTGGGTTGTAACACTTGCATATTTCCTTTTCATAGCTTAGCTTGCATTTCCATTTCTATCATAGCATTGCATTGCATTTTCATTGTTGATTCTTGAGGATATTGGCATTCTTGCCCTTGTCTTCATTGAATCTCCCATTGCATGGTTTACTAGCAAGGTTATAGGCTAAATAGCTCTAGCCGAGAGCATTCTTAAAAACCCTTGCACTCCATGCCTAGGGAGCTATGGATCGATTTGTGAGGGCTCATTCTTGAGTTTCCTTGCATGTAATGATCCATAGAAGTGTGACACATTTATAGCACACACCGAGACCTAAAAACAAAAATATTATAGGAACAAAGTGGGTGTTTTGGAATAAGATGAATGAAAATGGTGAAATCACTAAGAACAAAGCTAGGTTGGTATGCAAAGGCTACGCACAAGAAGAAGGAATAGATTATGGGGAGACATTTGCCCCTGTAGCTAGATTGGAAGGAGTAAGAACTCTGCTTGCATATGCTGCTTATAAAGATTTCAAGGTATATCAAATGGATGTCAAGTCTACATTTTTGAATGGTATACTAGAAGAAGAAGTTTACATAGAACAGCCAGAAGGTTTTATTGATCCAAACAGAAGAGACATGGTGTGCAAACTAAACAAAGCATTATATGGATTGAAGCAAGCTCCAAGAGCATGGTATGAGCGGTTGCACAACTAGCTGATACAGATTGGATTTTCAAGAACAAATGACACAAGTAATCTGTACATGAAGGATGAAGAAGGTAAAGGTATCTTGTTGGAAAAAAATTTTGTGGATGACATTATTTTTGGTGGACAAGATGCATTATGTAAAAGTTTTTCAAATGAAATGCAAACTAAATTTGAAATGAGTATGTTTGGTGAGATCAAATTCTTTGTTGGTTTACAAGTATATCAGAGGAAGAATGGAACTTTCATTACACAGTCTAAGTATGTTAATGAAATACTGAAAACTTTTGGGATGGAAGATGCTAAACCAGTAGGAACTCCTATGGTTACTGGACAAAATTTATCTAAGAATGATGATGTTGCAGAAGTAAATCAGACTCTGTATAGATCCATGATTGGAAAATTGCAGTATGTTGTACATAGTAGACCAAATATTGCACTAGCTATTGCGATTGTGGCAAGATTCTTTGCCAATCCTAAGGAAACACACATGATGGCCATGAAAAGAATTATGAGATACTTGAAAGGAACTACTGACTATGGTCTATATTATAAGAAGGATGACAAATTTGAACTCAGAGTTTATACAGATGTTGATTCGGCAGGAAATGTAGATGATAGAAAGAGTACTAGTGTTGGAGCTTTCTTTCTTGGACAAAGATTAGTCTCCTGGATGAGCAAGAAACAAAATTGCATTTCCCAATCTACTATCGAGGCTGAGTATGTTGTTGCTGTAGTAAACTGTTCAAATTTGGTATGGATAAAACAATTGTTGATAGGCATGAAAGAAAAAATCACTGAACCTGTTGTTATTTTATGTGACAACACAAGTGCTATCAATATTTCTAAGAATCTAGTGATGCACACTAAGACCAAGCACATTGAAATCAAGTATCACTACTTGAGAGAATTAGTACAAGATAAAGATGTCTGAATGGAATATGTGAATACAAAAGAACAATTAGCAAACATATTCACTAAAGCTTTACCCAGAGAAGCTCTTGAGTATTTGAGAAGTCAATTAGGGGTCCTTCCCCTAACTGAGGCTACCTAGACAAGCTAGGAGCACTGCATCAAATGTGCTACAGCAGAAAATTTGACAAATTGATGCAGAAGATTGTCACACTTTAGGGCTGGCCTAGAGTTGTGAAAAGAAGCAAAGACAAGGAATTAGTCATAAGCAAGATGACATAGGGAGAAACATTGAGCTGCACAGATATTATCTACATCTGATGGATGTATGTTTTAGTTGTTGATTTGGGATTTTTGTCAAAGAGGGAGATGAACTGATATGATAACACATGACACTAAAAGGTAAGAGGGAGATGAACTGATGAAACTGAAGATAAGGATGATGAACTAAAATGAAGAATCAGGATAGAGGGAGATCTGAATACTTCTGACGGTCATAGAAGTGAGGCTTATAGGATTCTGAATTAGAATGATAAGGATATTATAAATAATTCTCTGATGGACAGATAAGTTTTTTGGATTGGTTGGTAATCCATGTGTTATTCAGGTGATATCATATGGTGTATCCATCAGTCCAAAGAGGGAGATTGTTGGAAACTACAATTGAAACAATCATTGTATTGTCATTGATGTCAAACCTTAACTGGTAAGACTGTTGCTACTTAGGAAAGTACTATATCTATTTGAGTGTTGCTAAGGGGTTAGGCAAGGTTGGTAACAATAGCACCTAAGGAAAGGTTGAGTTATCTTGATACTACAAAGTGTACATGACTATGTTGCACAATAATGAGACAATGTATTATTTATCTTAGTAAGACTAAAGACTAAACTGGTAGGCTTGACCGAGCAAAGAATGGAAAAATCATGTTTAAGCCGAGTAATGTTAGTGTCGACCGAGTCAATGTATGCTGAGAAAAAATATAGTGTCGATCGAACAATAATTAATTGCTGAGGAAGATAGTGTAAGCCGAGGAAATAATTTTAGTAATGATCAAGCTTTCTACATGAAGACCGAGTAGTTGATCATATTATTGACCGAGCATCAGCAATTTTATATTTGAAGAGAATTTAGTTTTGGAGCTGACATTGTTGAATTCTTGGATTATGTAAAATGTGTTGACTTTATTTATTGATTGTTTGGAAGCATTAAATGCACTGTAAAATGTTTTATTGTAAATCTTTAAGAGATTTGAGATGATTCTAGAAAAGGAGCCGAAGAACATGAAGCGGGTAGATTCAATGAATCTGACCTAACCCTAAGATCTATGAATGAGATTGAGCGGCATAAGATGAGTTAACCTAATTGAGGAAAATATATAGAAGTGTTGGACATTTAAGTGCATAGAAGGAAGGAAATAGAGAATGCTGGAAGAGAAAAGTTTTATTGACTGAATAAGCAAAAAAGGCTGAAGGAGAATTATGGTGGTTGCTTGAAGAAAAGTTTTGAGTAGATCAGAGATGGAGATGGAAAAGTTTCAAAGTTAGTAAACCAGCATTAGTGTACGGAATCAGATCTGATATTTGCAAAGTGAGTTGTATATTTTTTAGATAAATATTGCTGCTACTTTCTAACCATTGTAACAATTAAAATCCTTTTAATAGAGGTTGACCTAACAGTCATATGTTAAATCCTTTGAATAAGGTTGCATTCTAATGGAGTGTATGTAAGTCCTATGACAAGGCTCACTTTTAACAGGGTGATTGAAATCATTTAACCAGGTCACACCTGACAGTGTGTATTGTAACCTTCGATAGGGTTGACTTTTTACCCAGCTCACTTCAGAAGAGTGAAAATAATAGTAGCATGTTACAAAGTGGTTTTTCCCAAATTGGGTTTCCACTATAAATCCTGATGTTAATACTTGTGTGAATGTTTTGGTTTGAACATTACTATGTTTTACAAGTTAAGTTACAGCTGGGTAGTGAACTACATTGTTGTATGTTTCTATTATTGAATCAGTGATGACCGAATTTGTTTTGGTTATTGGATCTGATTCAAGGATAAGTTTTTGAGATTGTTTTATACATCAGGACCTGAGAACAATTGATTCACCCCCCCTCTCTATTGTTCTAAATCATATTAACACATTATCCCTTGGGATCTTGTTCTATCCTATCACATGGTATCAACAATTATCCTATTTCTTTATCCTCCCTCTGCCTCCATTCCTTTATCATATAGCTTATCATCCATACATGTTCGCTTCCATATGCTTGTCATGGCTAAATTCCAATAAGATATCTATGTGGTTGTTGCATGTACATAGTTCACCCTTTGGTCATTGTATTGTTGTATATAATCTTTTTTTGTGTCCTATATATATTCCTAGTTGTCTTTATCGATTGTCATGTAGATTGTATATAGGTGTTGATTTTGTGTCATCAAAACCATGTCCCTTCAACTAGTACTTCAACGATCATTCTCAAGAATATTTCTCATGTTTTCTTATCTCGGGTGTCTTTTCCCCTCTATTTATTTCTTGTCATCCCACAATTAGTATGCACATGATGCATTCTTCCTCAAGTCAAATGCATTGCATCTCATCTATTAGTCATCTCTTTTGGCAAAATATATTTGATAAATTCATGTTTATTTTGATTTCTTTTATATTTTTTGTTTATCTTTATGAGGATATCTTGTTTAGTCTCCTCAAGGTTTCCACAATCTTTTATATCATGGTACACTATGAATGAAAAAACTTGGGGTATGATTTTGGTTTTCTTTGCTTTTTGTGTGTGGTATAGGTGTGTCCCTTGTACTCCCACATGTGATGCCTAGGTTCACATAGTGCATTGGATAATATCACTTTATTTTGGATCCTCTTACATCACATCCACCAAAGTCTTATGTGACTCTTGTGCATTATTGGTCTAACATTTTTTGTTTGTTGGGTTAATCCTATGCACTATCTATGATGCAACTTTGGTTATTCATACCTTTTCTAGTCACTAATATTGTGAAATAAAAATAAGTGCTCACTACACAACAACTCATTTTCAAGGGTGCTCAAGCTCCATTATCATTTTCATAATCACTCCACTTGTATTCACCCATCATTTATTTTGACCTGGTTATTCTTCCTAATTAGTCAAATTATTAGGAATGTGAATGTATCCTCAATCCATTTATCCCCACCATGAATTGCATCATGAGTGATGCCCTCTTGAATTATTTCATTCTTAGTTCATTTATATGCATGGTTAGATAGTTGCATAAACATTTCAAATAGTTTTAAAGATTTTGTCATTCATTTAGCTACACTATCATTTTGTTTGCATTCTCATTATAGTCATTTTACCATTTAGGTAGGTAATTTTCTAATATAAATCAGAATAGGGTTGATTTAGGGATCTAATGGTTTGGTATCATCATTATTAAATATACGATACATCATTTCATTCTCAAATAACACTCATAAAAACATATTTACATTTCATGACATTTGCATAATATATAGATTCACACATACACAAAACTAAAAACTAAAAAACTATAACATACATTTGCATATCCATGTCACATCCCACATCATAAATATCAATAAGTCATACTCATAATTGGTCATTACATCATATAAAAATCATCATGTACATCACATATAAATGCATCTCATACATTATGCATCATAAACATGTTAGTACATCTCATATAGGTATCATAAATCATATCACATCACATCTTGCATCAAAAATACATCGACACCTCATATCATATGCATACATCCATACATCATTACATAATGCATCACAAACACACAATAATACTCATACACATAGTACGCCACACCAAGATCTCCACCATATATATCATAAGTATCTCCAAAGTATCACATGATACATCAATATGTGAAAGAATAATATCAATGAAAGAATGGGGTACATTGTTCAATAAATAATGGTACATGTGTATAGTACATCAAAAATATCAAGTGCATATCATGTAAAGTCTCATATGTGATATATGGGATGCTCATAGGTACTTATCAAGGTGATACTATAGATCCTCATCCTAGTCTATTGTCCTTATAGGTTATGCCCCTGTACCTATACTATGTGTCTCCCCTAGTCTAGTGTGTGTACCTAGTCTTGTCACTACACTTTTCCATCTACCTATATCCTCAGATGTCTAGGATTTGTAAGCTCTCCTTTCCACTAATCTTGAGCTCCCACTTGAGCCCACCCTCCTCCCCAACCTAGTACTCTATAAAAACCCACATGTGCTCTAGAATTTCCCATATGTACTCCATGTAGATCCTCATGTCCTTTGGTTGGTGCCCCCTACTAGTATTACCTAGACTTGTATATCTCTCACTCACCTAGTGGCATTGTTGCCTCATATAATGACATGTACCATCCAGATTCATGTATGAGCTCTCTCAGCTCCACATCTTCATATCCACCACTAACTACAAAGCCTCAACTCCTCCCATCCTTATCCCCCTTTGAGCCTCATCTCTCTACTACCAGTATCTCCTCATCCTCTCCTTTGTCCACTTGCAAGACTACTCTAGGGAATCTCTTGCTATAATGGCCTCATCCCTCTCCCTCACCAAGGTATTCCTCTTGTGATATAATGTATCTAGCCACTATCTCAAGGAATACCTATCCCTTGTAAGCCCATCTCTCTTCCCTACTAGATCATCTCTCTTTCTCTACAACCCATCCCTATCCTGTGCAAGATAATTTTTCTCCAGGCATAGGGAATCTTTCTATTCCTCTATCTCCATGTACCTCTAATGTAATCTAGCCCATGCCTCCCTCGGTGATATATATATCTATGGCTGGATCCCTAGTGGCTGATGTGCCCTCACTTTATGACCTAAACAATGACCTAGTACACCTTGATGACCCTTATTTGGTACCTATAATATATGGAGGTGGTGGTTCTCTCTCTCTTCCTATGCCTATATATGTCCCTTTACTAGTGCCTACATACCCTAGTCAATATTCATCACTGTTACTCCTCATTGTCTATCATCTTCACCCTACCCATCACCTTCACCTAGTGCCTAGGGTCCTTGTACCTATGACCTCCCTCCATCTCCCCCTCCATCACCCCTAACCACTATCTATCTCACCACCCTCTAAGCATCTATTGGTACCAATATCCTCCCTCCCCTCCTTATAGGTGCATGTGCCTACCTTTGTTCCCTTAGTACCATTGTTTCCACTTTTCTCAATTATTAGACTAGATGGTATTCATCCATTGGGTTCATCTATACATGCACCTCCATCCTCCATGTCCCTAGGAAAAGAAGCCCCACCATCCCCATATCCTCTACTATCCTCCTAATCCACCATGTTGTATATGCTATAATAACCCCTAGATCTACTAGGCCTATTCATGGATCACATCCATTCAACATCATCTCCATCCACTCTCAAACTATGCCTCTCCTATCCAAGGATCTATCAAACTCTCTAACCCTCTCCCTCATCCACCATTGGAACTTGTGCTTAGGTGGTGGCACATCCTATACATATCCAAATTGTCTAGTCAGTACCACTCAACTACGTGCTCCCACTTTTTAGTAATATAGATCAGAGTGATCACAAAATGTATGTTTATCCTGTCAAACATGTATGTCCATATAGGGTCTCCAAGTGATCCCATCTCTCACCCCATCCAAAGCCACCTTCCAATGATCAACGTCATCTACACCCTTATAGTATATATATGTCTTCCAACTAAAAACCACTAGCTCTACTACTACTCTATCTACCCTTGTCATTGGTCGTGTGACAATAATATACTTCCATACTGATATCCGTAAGAGAGTGACAAAACAAAAACTATGGCCCCTATGGTATCAATAACATGAAATTCTTAGTGTAACTTTTCCAATACCAGTGTCCTTCATGCCATAGGTCTCCCTGCATCTAATGCCTCAATAACCAACTAGATCATCCCTATCATAATAAATCTCCCTCATCTATCAGGCGTGTAATGAATCCCTAACCAATGCACAAACGTATACATATATATGCCAGTATTTCATCATTGTTGCTAGTGCCTATGTCAGAATGGATTGTCCCCCTCATATAGAAATGTCTTCTCTAGTCAGTAACCTCATTGCATCCCTGTCTACTCTCCTAAGTGTAATAAATTGTACTCCTCATATCAACAATTGTAGGATCTTATACACATCCTCGCTTGTGACTATAATATCCTCTATTGGAAAATGAAATGTGGAAGTCTCACACCTCCACTACTCCATAGACAATATTAGCAAAGCCATATGGGCCCAAATATGAGGTATCATCACCACATGTCCCAATCTAATCACATCTATCCTCACCCAATCCACTGGTGCAAACTACTTCACCACACTTAGAACCATAGACCTTATCTCCCATCTCATCAGTATGTCAAAACTCCATTACACCCTAACCCACATGACCACTAAGTCAGTATCCCTGCTAACATCATTTTTGTGTGTTCCTTGTTTCCTCCAAGATGAAACTTCCCCCCAATCCCCCCAAGTTCTCTTTCTTGCCCATTTATTGGTAGGACGTCAATCTCGCCATTTCTTCCTCATAGGCTATCAATTTTGTTGAGTCACAATGCAATCCTACTATAACTAGATTGCACCCCTTTAACCTGATTTGAAATCCCACATAGCAGGAATGTGATCCCAAACCCAACCACCTTTTCTATTTATAATCATGCATTTCGAGAATACATCCCTAAAACTCATAGGATTAACCCCCCAAAACCTATTTACCCTTGTCAATCCCACTATTTGGCCAAACTAGCAAGAATGCATTCCCGATGCATTGAGATGAAAACTCATACAAAACACATTGCATGGGATTGCATTTTTTCCCCCTCTAACATGAAATAAATACAAAATAATAAATGTTAGATCTTGGTTTTCAATTTGTACCTCTATCAAATATTTGGTGCTACCTCATGCTTGCCACCATGTACACTCGATGCCTTGGTTATCTTGCATCTTCCATCGTGATCACACACTAAAATGCTCTCTTAGTGGGTAAAATGTTCTATTTATCTCTAGTTTCTCTCCTTATGTTAAAATGATTGATAAAATCCCATTTTTACTCTTGTAGGGTCCTCCCAGGCCCTAATTATCATTGTCTCGGTCCCTTTGGGACTATTTTCTTCCCTATTTCTTTCATTGGCCTCCAATTTTAGTGTCATTTTTGCCATTGGATAACATTTTTCACTATCCTTTTTCCTCTATGTTGGGGCATAGTCTCTTTTGATACATTGCTTGGGCCTCCATTTCTCATGCACCCTCTTGGAGTGGCATCACTAACTCCCTCTCCCTTCGTTGTCTTAGATCGACTATCTATTTTTTTAGTCTGTCTGGGGCATTTTATTGCTTCATTTTCTTCGTGTCACCTATGGATTTTTATTCTTTGCACTTAACACTATTCTACTGCCACTACAAAGAGGGGCAAAATGTAGACACCTAAATTTGATTATAATTTAGTGAGCCTAGTTATGTTTATTAATTAAATAATTACACATTATTTATTTAATTGATGTTATCTCTTAGCTAAATTAATCTAATTAATTAAGCTATATCCTTATTAATCAAATAATAGAAAACCATAACCCATATAATTAATTAATTCCCTTAATTCTTCTATTAAAAACATAAATTTATATAATTTGTATTATTTAATTCATTTTCTCCTTTTCCTCTTTGCTCCAAAAATGGATTAATTTAAGTAATTCATTAATTTTTGTCACGTGTCTCCTAATCTTATCACACTTTAACCAAACCCTCTAACCTAACCCACTAACTAACCCTTGGTCCCAACCAACCTTATCCCCTTAACCTCCATCTAACCCTCAACTCACTAACTAACCCTCAAACTAATCCAAGGTTCAAACCAATATTATCTTAACTTGCCCCAAATGTGTGCACATTATTATTTTAATTAAATAGGGAAACGACCTCCAATTTTGGTGGCATCCCTCCAAATTGGACACCTAGCATCCCTTCCACATGCCACTCTTTGAAGTGCCACTTGTCATTTATGATGACAAGTTTAGCATTTTAGAGACCCCTCATCTTGTACCCATTTCCCTACATTTAAACCTTCGCATTTCCTTCACAATTTATCTATTATCATTGCAAGTAACATCATGATAGCAATTTTCTTTCAGAATTCACAATCCAATTTAGTCATTTTAGGATCCATTTCACTCATTTTAGCGTAATTTCATCATCTTTTAGAGCACCAAATCAATAGTTTCATATTCATTTTCATCCATTATCATCATAATTTTCATAATTGTGGAGCTTTATTTGGCACTCTTTAAGACCAATTAATGAGAACACATATCAAACTGCCAAAATCAAGGACATGTCATCAACAAAGGAGGCTTGGAGATTGCATTTTTCTTGTTTGCTTGCTTGTTTAATTAGTCTTCTTTTAATGTCTAATATTGAGTTTTTGCATTTAATAATGTAGCTTGGATTTCTAGCTTAGTCTCTCAATTTTATCTTGCTCACATTTCATTACACACAATGTAAAACATGGATCTCTTGATGGTGAAGATGCATGATGGATGGATTGGCTCTATTGGAAGATTTGCAAAGGAATTGATTGTTGTCATTTTTCTCTATTTTATCACTTGGTTAATAGTCAATTGCAAGACTCTAAACAAATAGTGGCTATTAGCCAATTTACTATTTTTTTAAAGAAACAAACTATTGTTATTTTTGTTCAAACGGTTATGAACCATGAGGAGTTATATTTGGATTTTGTTATAGTCTCTATTAGAAGCTTTGATGTGTGTGTGTGTGCACGCGCAAATTTCTACCAAGGGGGTAGCACCCATTTTATTGAATAAAATAATAAATCTAGTACAAAGAGTAGGCAACAAGATAAAATAAGCGACCACCAATACATGGAGCCAAATAACATGAACAAAGTTTACACATCCACATGGGTAACGTCAGATAGGCACCATGACCCAAACAATTTGGGAACTCTCAACAAATGGACATCATTGGCCTCCCAACCATTGTCTATGTCAATTCATTCAGTAGTCATTTTGAACAAAATAAACTTTGACAAAAAATAAGTAGGATTATATGTATCCCTCAATACTCAGTCTTAGCAACCTTTGATAGAAAATTAGTAGCATTATATGCATCCCTCAATACCTGATCTTGAGTTTGTATCAATCCCATAACATTCCTAAGCCACCTGAGGCCCCATTAGCCACACAAAAACCACCTTCCCAACCATTGAAGTATTTGGTAAGATTGTCTACTTCTATTCTTGACACTTTGGATTCTTAGATTAATATAACCTCACATGATAGGATGTCAAAATGACACAAAAACATGCACCATATGTAAGGGGCATATAAGCACTAGACCTTTCAAATGAGGACCATCATTGTCCTCCAAGGGATACTTATCCCTTGGATTCAGTAAGGTACTGTGTGTGTGAATTTTGTACCTGATCTGTAGACACAACACTTCAGTAAAACATTAGAGGTTAGCTAAAATCGAAATCGTGCAATAAATGAAAAACTAAACTAACCAGGTGATTTACTGCCTTCTAGTATATGCGAGTATGTATTCTTAGATTATACCGAGATCGGTGACCTTGACAACACCTAAATGAAGGATTTAAATGCAAAATCTAGATATGGAATGAATGCAATTAATCTAATTTTTTTTTGGTTTTTCTGTGCTAATAAGATAATGAAAACTTGATATGATATGCTAATCTAGAAATGAAATTCTAATATGATATGCTAAAATATGAATGATCTCACAAAGTTGTTTGATTTGCAAAAGAAGCTCCAATTCTTCAGACACCAATTCGCCAGCATAAGTTTGCACAATTATGAGATGAATTATGAAGAGCTAAGGCCTTGATTTTATAGAAATCTAGGGATTTGGAGGTGCATGAGAAAAGCCATAAGTCACTCAAATAACTCAGGTTGATTTTTGAGTTATTTTTAAATAAAGGATAATTAACTCACAAAAATATGCAAAAGCAGAGTTTAACTCAAAATAGAGTTTAGATTTAATTGATAATTGATAGTTGTCTGATTTTCTTGATTGTGCATGTTTTAATGTGAATTAATTTAATAATAAAGTGATTTATTTCCAACTTAACTGATTTTGAAAAATAAAACAATTGATTTATGGGTTAATCAATTATTTTTCAAACTTTTATTCAAAAATAATATTATTAAAAATTGACAACTTGCTTTAATTAATTAAATAAGAATTTAATCAATTAATGATAGGAATTTTGATTTATTGTCAAATTTAAATAATAATGATTTAGGAATAAATATAATTAACCTTAATTAAATAATTAAGTGGTAGAATTAAATATAATTAATTAAATACTGAGAATATTCAATTAATCAAACTTTAGGATAAATAGGATTTATCGCCAAATAATCATTAAATTAAAGATAATTAAGATGATTAGGAATATTACTAGGAATATTCCCCGATGCAGAATTTGAGATAATCAATTAGGATTCGATGATGTTCAAATGTGCCTTAAGTTAGGACTTCGATGTCGATTTCATTCGATAGGTCGATGTAGGAGGTTAATGAACCTATAGCCTATTTTTGGGGTATTACATTTTGCCCCTCTTTGAATTACTGTGCGTAGCACAGTGGTTCAAAAATAGTCTGTGTATGATGTTTGAAACTGATGTCTGAAATTGAAATTGATATGAGACAGAAACTAATTTGAAAGATTTGATATGAAGATAACAAGTCCTGAATGACCAAAGATAATGTTAACTATAACAGTAATGAACCAATGATTACAAAAAAGTGTCAAAACCCCTGATTTCGAACCTTATGATTGCGAAGAAGTGAGTGACCGATTCTAGACCTGATTGTCCTTATATTGAATCACATTGGTATCACATCCGAACCCTTCAGTTTTTGAAGAACCAAGGAAATAACACAATTGAGCCGATAGTTACGAAACTATTACAATTTACAAGATTAAGAGAATACCAGATTGATATGGATCTCGATGAATCTGATATGCCCCGAGTGATGATTGATTTGCCCCAAGCGATGAGGTCTTTTTGATGAATCTACAACTAGATGTGGTTGTTGTCTTGATTACTAAGGAAAGATATGACTTTAGCTTTAGATTACAGACTTTGAATGATGTGCAATACCATGCCCCCTTCGGGATTAAAATTGAAATCTGACAAGAAAAGTCAACATTATAGGGTTCAGAAGCATGTTAAGTGATTTGAGAAGTGGTTGTACACATTCAAGAATGCATTATGCATCATTTGGAGGTCCAAAAGACCATGTTTGACTAGGTTAAACCATGAGTTGACCATGGTTGACCAAGTTGAAATTTTGATAGTTTGACATAAGATAATCAGTTAAGTTGAATTCTGGATTTCTTTGATGATTGAAGGTCAATTATGTAAGTAGTTAATAGTATGAATGATCTTAGATTTTGATTTTGATCCCGAAAAAGGATTCTACTTGTTTTGTTGGAGGAACCTTCATGTGAGATTCAGCTCTTGTTAGATTTGAAGATGCGATTTGAAGAATTGTTTAAGCATTGAAGTTTAGCCAACCACTGTGAGATCATGCAAACATGCAAAATGCAGAGAGACATGCAGAATGAAATGCAACCTAAGACCTAGGACCTAGTCACTAAGCATGTGTCGGTCATTCTCATCATTGAATTTTTAGGTAACCGGATAAATCAATACAATGCCCACTAGTTATGAAACCATAGACATATGCATATCGATTTGTATGCGTAGGAACCAATACAACACCCACTAGTCAAACAACCATGGATATATGAATATTGATTTTGTTTTCGAAATGTCAAATTAGATATAAGCACCAAGGCACAAATGCCAGGATGACCTGAATATCATGTCCATTTTGATATAGCAATTTGTATAAGCATCAGAACATAAACGTTGTGATGACCTGAATACAACTTGCATTACAAACACATCAAATAGTCAAGAGATCATTCGAAATCCAGTGTGAATTACCCATAGTGACCCTTTATCATTCACCTCCTTAGGCAAGATCGTGTTTCATAGTAGGAGAAAGAACTCACTCAAAAAAAAACAATAGTTAGATCAAACTTCCTTGAATCTTCCAGGTATCAATGGTCGAGGTATGCATGGCCATCCAATTCGAGATAGAGGCTCTTATAGTCAGACACCATTTCAATACATAATTTCCAAAGTTGTTAGATTTTCACATACAAGCAGAAGACAAAGGAAAGATTATGCCCCCAGTCATCACTCTCTAAATCCTATAAAGGACATCATTGAAGAGCTCAAAGAGACACAATATGCAAAAATCTCAATGCGAATCAGTAAGCATACAAGGAGATAAAAGCATGTAAAAAGCATAGATTGTTTTCAGTTTGATGTTTGATTGCATTGTTGTAGATGCAAAATCCTTTCTGGAGACGAGACTGACTGACTGACTTGGATGAAGCTTCAAAGGACTCTGACTAGATATGACACATCTAAAGTATACTGGAGACCATAGGATTTGACATTGATTGCCCCCAAGTGTTAAGCATTGATAGGATACATACGCTTGAGCTAATTGGTGTACAAACTGACTTATTGAAAACATGAAATGTAGAAACAAACCGGGAGATATGTACAAACTAAAGCAAGACTAAAAGTTGAGAAAGACCAAGATTGTGTTGATAGATGGAGCATTTTGAAATAAGTGGCACCCGTTTGCTGGGTTTTCACCATCTTGGCAGAGATTCTATTTTTGCTACCAAGGTGCTTGTTTCTAGGTTTTCACCAAGGCACTTTTTTTTCTTTTCATTTTTTTGTATTTTTTATTTTTTCAATTTTTTTGTACTTTTGATATTTTTTACTTTTTTGTGAATCATCAAGGTGCCTATTGCTAGGTTTTCACCAATATGTTCATTTTTTTAGGACTTTTTTCAATTTTTATGATTTCTTCAAGACATTTTACCATAGACTGAATGCCTTGGGCATAGAATTTCTTCAAATGGAGAATGTTGATTGGTTCTCAGAGCTATTCTCCTTCAGTCATTAAGAGTTGATAGGCACCAGAGCCAAAAGTAGCAGTGATAACAAAGGGACCCAGCCAGTTGGGTTCAAACTTCCCCTTGCGCTCTCGATGTGATTGATTTTTAGGATTTTCTCTCAAGACTAGATCACCAACTTGAAATTCTCTGTGTCTAACTTTCTTGTTGTAACCTCTAGACATTCTCTTCTGATATACTCTAAGATGATCATACGCTACTTGTCTGCGCTCATCTAGTAGTTCAAGTTCTTGCAACCTAGACACTCTGTAGTCATCATCAGTTACTAGACCATGCATTCTGATTCTTAGTGATGGGATTTCAACCTCAATAGGTAGTACCGCTTCAGACCCATAAACTAAAGCAAAAGGTGTAGCCCTAGTAGGCATTCTGATACTTGTTCTGTAGGCCCAAAGAGCTTGATTGATTATGAGATGCCAGTCTCTTCCTATTTTATTAACTGTATGATGCAAGATTTTCAATAGATTCTTGTTAGAAGCCTCTGCTTGTCCATTCCCTTGAGGATAGTAGATAGAAGACCAATGTTGTGTGATCTTGAATTTGGCACATAATTCATCTAGGTCTTTGTTCTTGAATTGTCCACCGTTATCTGTGATTATGGAATGAGGTATCCCATATTTGCAAATGATATAGTTCAATATGAACATAGATATTTGCTTTCCAGTGGCTTATGTCAAAGGGACTGCTTCTACCCATTTTGTAAAATAATTTGTAACTGTGATTATATGGGTATGTCCATTAGAAGAATGAGGATGTATAGCTCCTATAAGATCAAATTCCCATTGGTGAAAAGGCCATTGTGTAGTAAAGGGAATTAGATCTCTCCCTAGAGCATGAATTAAGTTGCCATGCACTTGACACTTTTGACAATTCTTAGCAAATTTGATAGACTCTTTCTCCATTTCAGGCCAATAGTACCTAGCCCTAATAAGTTTTTGAGCTAGTGTTAAACCGTTTGAGTGTGACCCACAAATACCATCATGGACTTCCTCTAACACACGTTGAGACTCTTCCCATTCTAAACATCTAAGTAGCATACCATCTAAACCTCATTTGTATAGATCATGACCAATGATGACATATCGGGAGGCATTACGGATAAGGTATTTCTTTTCATGGCAGTTGAAGGTATCAGGAATGATTTGGTCTTGGAGATAGGAAAATAGGTTTTTGTATCTGGATGAATCATGACCTACAACAGTGCAAATCATGTGGGTTTCAGGGGAGTCATATGCAGGATAAGATAGTGCTTCCACCAGGAACTCGTAGCGTAGCTCATGTTCAAGCTATTGTAATAAAGTAGATAGTGTTGCCATTGCATCGATAGCCTTGTTCTCCATTCTAAGAATTTTCTCAAATGTGATAGATATGAAATATTTCTTAAGATCATCTACCATTCTCTTGTAAGGAATGAGATTTTCATCTTTAGTTTGGTACACATCATTGACTTGATGGATAACAAGTTGTGAGTCTCCATGAATGTGTAGTTCTATTACTCTCCACTCAATTGCTAGTTTCATGCCATTCAAAAGGGCTTCATATTCTATAATATTTTTTGTGCAAGGGAACTTTAATCTGAATGTTTTGGGTATGGATTATCCTTGAGGAGTTATGAACAATATGCCTGCTCCTGATCCATTCTATGTATAGGAGCCATCAAAGAATAACCGCCATTCTCTAGAAGAAAGATTCATGATAGAGGAATCTGGAAATTCTATTTGCATTGGTGTATCATCAATCATAGGTGCATCTACTAATTGATCAGCAATAACCTATCCTTTTATAGCTTTTCTCTCAACATATTCAATGTCAAATTCACTTAAAACCATGACCCATTTAGCTAATCTACCTATGAGGGCAGCTTTGCTTAGAAGGTACTTGAGTGGATCAATCTTAGCTACCAATTGTGTGGTATGAGCTAACATGTAGTCTCTCAGTTTCTGTGATGCAAAGATCACAGCTACATAAGCTTTCTCAATCATTGAATAGTTCTTCTCATATGCAACCAATGTTCTATTGATATAGTATATAGCTCTTTCCTTTTTGTTCTCATCATGTTGTGCTAGCAATTCCCCCAGTGATGTATCTGTAGCGGAGACATATAAGATCAAAGGCTTCCCATGAATAGGAGGCATCAAGATAGGAGGATTTGATAGATACTTCTTGATATGGTTAAAGTTGTTCTCACATTCTTCATTCCATGCAAAGGTCACACCTTTATGTAATGTTTTTGTAAAAGGTTGTGATATATCTGCTAGATGTGATATGAACCTTCTGATAGATTGAACTCTTCCTTGCAATGTCCTCATTTGACTAATATTCTTTGGAGGTTGCATTTCCATTATAGCCTTTACTTTAGCTGGATCAACCTCAATGCCCTTCTTTGAAACTATGTATCCTAAGAGCTTTCCAGAAGTGACACCAAAAGCACACTTCTTAAGATTTAGTCTGAGACTAAATTTCTCTATTCTATCTAGTATCTTTCTCAAGTCATCTAGATGTGCATCCCTAAGGATAGATTTTGCCAAAGTATCATCAAAATAATCCTCCATAGTCCTATGCATCTTGTCGTGAAAAATAGATGTCATGGCTCTTTGATATGTAGCACCAGCATTTTTAAGCCCAAATGGCATGACATTCCAACAAAAGGTACCCCATGCACATGTGAACACAATTTTCTCTTGATCCTCTAGACAATTTTTATTTGGTTATATCCAGAAAAACCATCCATTAAAGAGTACATCTTGAAACTCATAGTCATGTCCACTATCATATCAATGTTAGGTAATGGAAAATCATCCTTAGGGCATGCTCTATTTACATCTCGAAAGTCTGTACATACTCTGATTGATTTATCAAGTTTTGAAATAGGTACAATATTAGAGATCCACTCTACATAGTCAATAACTCAGATGAATCTGGCTTTCAGGATCTTCTCTAATTCAACTTTTACCAAGAGTGCAACGTGAGGATGCATCTTTCTCAACTTTTGTTTAACAAGTTTGACATTTGGAGCTATAGATAAATAATGCATTATAAGATTAGGATCCAATCCTGGCATATCTAAATATTTCCATGCAAAGTTGATCTTCTTCTCTATTAGGAATGTTGTAAATTTTTGTTTCTCTTCTTTTGATAAAGATTGTGCTACATGAATCAACTGTGGTTCCTTTGTTGTTCCCAAGTTGATAGGTTGAGTGGGCTCAATTAGAACTGGAGATCTGTCCTATAAATGACTTAGAAGGACATCAAATATCTCATCCTTAGGCACCTCAGAGAGGTTTTCACCTTCAGATACATCTTTTATTTTTACTTTTGTAAGTTCTGAGACTGCCACAAAGTGGTTTTCACCCTCAGAACTCTTTTTTTTTCTTTTTATTCTTATTTTTCTAACTAAGATACTTGATGTCTGACTCCGTCATGCTAACACTCAGTTCACTAATGGAAGTACTCATAGGCTCAACTGCATTGAGTTAGCAAGCAAGGGCATAGTCATTTGGGAAGGTATAAATACCATGGCTCGAATTTGTGGAGGTTTGATCAATAAGTTCTAGATATTGGATAGTCAAAGTGGGGAAAGATTGGGAGATAGTGTTTATGGATATGGATCTATCATCATTGGTCCTAACCTGATGCTCAAGTTCAAAGGTGATATTACAACTTAAGACATTCAATTCATGAATAGGCGTAATGTCATTGTGGGAGTCCAATTCAGCCATAGGTGGATCAGACTCGATAGGTTCATCATTTCGCTCTAGACTTACATTGGGTTCAGGTGCATATTGGTGAATAACATCAACATGTTTCTCGGTGATAAGCTCATCTAGTTCTAGAATGATTCCCCATTCATAGTCATTAGATTCATCTTCTGATTCAGGATCTCTAGGAAATCTTAGAACATGAGTAAAGTTTGGGTGAATACCCCAAGAAGGGTTACCATCAAATTCTGATTTGAATTCTTACTCATGAGAATCTATCTCAGAATGACTACCACCTTCCTCCTCTTGATTGTTTTCAAGATTAGCTGGTTCTTGTGTTGCAACTATCTCTTGATTGATAGTAGGTTCTTGTGTTTCTACTACATTAATTCTTTTGATTGGATCATCTTTATCATCAAGAAGGTCTTTGATCTCCTTAGGAAATTTTTCATAGGGGATGAGTTCTGAGCTATCTGAATCACTATCTGATGGTTCTATTTCTTCTTTCTTAAGAAGAGATTCTCCTGGTGCGATCTACTCTATGACATGGGAACAATTACCTTTGAGGTGGAAGGGTTTCTTTTTAAATCCTAAGCCAACTTTATCTTTATTTGCTCTACCAATATGTAGAAGAGGTGCCTCAAGACCTTTTCCTCTGACTCCTAGAGGTCCTTTACCTGAATATCCCATCTTAGCTATTAATTTATCTCCTGGGCCATATGACTTAGAAGGATCTTTGGATACTATAGAATCACGAGGTTGGATGACTTGGGATTCAGGTTTGTCTTTGTAAAGCCATGCGAGCACAGCTTCATCCTCTTTAAATTTTTGCTTGGAGACTTGTTCTGCTACAAAATTCTTTTTATATGCCTCAAGAGGTTCTTTAGATTCTGGTTTGGATTGTTTCAAAGATTGTCCATAAGACTTAGGTGAGATAGGGAGAGATGTCAAAGATAAGACTGGCTCCATAGTATATTCTCCCATACTATTTTCTTTGATATTAACCTCTTTTGCAAGATCTTCCATTTTAGATGTGGATGCTTCTTTAGTTGCTTCAATGGAAGATTCTTTGTTATTAGGCACAAGCTTATCTTCACTTTCCTTCAATGTATTGCAAGTGGTGGATATGTCTACTGGAATAGTGACCTCTACTCCTTCATAAGGAAATTTTAAGCATTGGTGAAATGTAGAAGGAATAGCTTTCATCTCATGTATCCATGGTCTCCCTAGAAGAATGTTGTAAGCCAAAGGTAGATCAAGAACTTGACATATAGTATCTTTGATAACTGGACCTACTCTAATAGGTAAGACAATGGTGCCTTTAGAAGATCTTTCTTTTTCATCATAGGCTTTGATAGTTATTTTCTTTCTAGGATCAATAGCCAATTCTGAAAATCCCAATTGTGTGATCAAGCTGTAAGAACAAATGTTTAGGCCAGCGCCCCCATCTATCAACACATGTTTGACTCTACGATTCTGGATCAAGACTTCTATATGCAAAGGCTGATTATGTGGATGACTCAAGGAGTTGTCATCTTCCTCTGAAAAGGAGATATATTGCAAAGATGTAAGATGTCCAACCATAGTCTGGAACCTGTCTAAATCAAGGTCATCAGGAACATTGGATCGTAGCAAAGCTTTGTCTAGACTAGCTCTATGAGCTGGATATATCCAAAGCAACTCAAACATGGAGATTTTTGCATTAGTGTGTTGGAGTTGTTGAACAATGTTATAATATGTTGGCCTTGTATCTTTAGAATTGGAAGATTTAGAAATAGCCTTCTGTTTGGAAGTGGAAGAAAGATTGAAGGGCATCTTAGGGATGTTTGATGAATCTGGGATTTGTCCATTCAGATGTGTCTGAGCTTGTGATCTAGTAACTACATTAGCTAAAGAATGATCTCTATCTCTTCACATAATTGTGATGACATTGCAATGTTCAGAGAGACAAGGTTCAACCATATTTATAACAACATTATTTCTCGGGTAAGCATAATTGACCTTTGCCCCCATATTAGGTTGAGAAGATGAAACTTCTTGACCATGTTTCAGAAATGGTTCTTTGAATGTCGTATGATCATTATTGCTCTTATGATTGTCAATGGTGATATCTCCCTTATCAATCAGATCTTGAATAGTATGTTTCAAGCATAAGAAGTTATTAGTTTTGTGACCTTTACCTCGATGGAAATCATAAAATTCATTCTCTCTCCACCATTTTGGTTTAGGCTCAGAATCAGGTGGTTAGATCTCAAGAAAGGAGATGATGTTATTAGCTAGTAGAGTTCTCATCACTGATTCCAAAGATTCTCCAAGAGGAGTGAACGTTCATTTATTATCAACGGACCACTTTTTATACTCCGGCTTCTTTTGAGATGATTCAGGCACCTTTTATTCTGAAGCTTTTATGGCTTGGGTACCAATAGTTAGATTGAAAGCTGGTGCCTTAGATCAGGAACATATGATATCAACAATGCCATTTGTAACAATGCCTTTATTCTTGTTCTATTTTTTATTCTTGCCTTTAGAACTAGATCCTGATTCGTACTTGTGTTTTTGAAGTGTGATTTCTCCTTTTTTCACAAGTACTTTTTCAATTTTGATTGCATTGTCAACCATTTTATCAAAAGATGTATGATCTTGCATTTGTAAAGGATAGTTGATCTCTGGGACAAGATTATTGATGAAGATTTCCATTTTTTCAATTTCTATAATAGTCCTAGCATATAGAGAGAATTTCTGCCTCCATCTCTTAAGAAATGTCAAGAATGGTTCCCCTAGATATTGTTTGAGATTGTAGATATTGATCATGGTGACTGGATGTTGAATATTGTAGGAGTATTTCTGATAGAATAATTTGATCAACTCCTTAAAATTTTTGATAGTAGAAGGCAATCGAGAGAACCAGTGGATGGTTGCTCCCCCTAGAGATCAAGGAAAGAGATGCATCAGATAGGTTGGTTCGTGCATGAACTCCATAGATTGTGTACAGAATTCTCTGACATGATCTTGGGGATCTGAGTGTCCATCATACTTATCATACTTAAGAATCTCCACTCTTTTTGGGAATGGTGGCATGTACACGTCTTTGTCAAATGGAAAAGGACATAGGGCCTCCATGGAGAACTCCTTGGTTTCCTTTTCTTTTTCAAGGTTATTAAGCTTGACTTGCATGGCATGCATCTGTTTCATCATAGCTGTGAGTGGAGTTTCTTCCTCATGTGTAATGATATCTTCAACATTAAAGTTGGGAGGAAGTTTAGCTCCTTGACGAGCTAATTGCAAAAAGTATGCCTCTCTGTCTTCTTTCAAGAAATGCTTCATCATTCGTTTGAAGTTATCATCATTTTGATATTGAGTAATTTCTTTAGGTGTGGGTTCTTGATCTGCACCATGTTGAGATTGAGCTCTTTGAGAGCCAAAGTTTGTCCCTACTTGAGACATGGTGGGATTTTTACCTAGGATAGATTGATGTGGAGTTTGTTGAGTACCCCCATGAGTTGATGCAGGAGGAATGTAACTAGTTTTTAATCGAAAGTTGCCAAGACCGTCGTCTTCGTAAAGACCTGAATCGTAGATTTGTTCAAGAGTTAGACCCTTGGTAGTGGTAATAGGTAAGGTATGGGATGCTTCTCCAAATTTCTTGTGAGAGGAAGCTCTAGTTTCCACCATTAACCTTGGGTGAAGCAAAAGAATAAGATGAAGACAACTGAAGAATGAATTGAATCAAGATGATCAAATGATGCAACCTTGTCAAGGTTTAACTGATTGAAGTATAGATATGAGTTAGATGAGGGATAATATGCCCTGGATGTATGGGTAGATGCCCAAAAGATAGCAGACAAGATATCACAACACTTCGTCATTTTGATGATTGATTGAAGATTGATAGTTATGACAAGGTTTTGACACAAGATGATAAAGACTTAAATCGATTAACCAGAAGGCTAGATCAGATTCAAAAGACCACTTTGGGATAATGATTGGATTCTCAATAGCTTACTGCTTTGTTCCTAACACAGTGATTTGTTTGACAGATTCTGGAAATAGGTTGAAAAAGCTGGATATCTAACAATTTTGACAACTTTCTGGCAATTTTTCAAAACTTCTCAAACAACTTTCTATAGAGTCGTACGAAAATGGGTATGGCATGAAACAAAAATTTCTAAACTCATACGACAATTGACAATAGAAAATTGATTTTTGAAAATGAAAGGCAAAAACACTCGTACGATAATGTACCTGGTATCATATGACACTCAGGGGTAAATGAAATGACTCTTTCCAAAACTCGTACGACTCTCTAACTGACTAAGATGACAATGGACTCCAGAAAAGAATTTTACTTCAGATTTTGCAAATTTTGAGTTTTCAGATTCAGTTTCTTTACAAATTTCAATGTCCAGATTTTGAGGATGGTAACAAATTTGTTTGTTTTCAATAACCAGATAGATAAGCAAGCACACAAAACAACAAGTGATTTCAAGCATGTCTAAAAACAATGAACAAGGGAAAAAGCAACCTTGCGCATGAACAATCAAGTGACTTATTTATTCTAATCCTCTGAAGTGCTAATTGTGTATGTTCCAAAAAGTTTTACAATAACGCACATATACCCTAGAAAAATGAAAGTTTGGCCTCTCTAGGATTTTTAGTAATGGTTTGAATCTGCAACTTTTATGATCCAAAGGGGTGAACTCCAATTCTGGCGCACTAGGGTTTTGACACAGTCCAAGAATTTAATTAATCAAGAGCTGCTAGGGAGATCTGACAACCCAACAATGAACCACACCTATGAAGATTTCTTCCACAAGGACATTTATATAGCGACTGTCACTACCATGGTGAAAATGGCTATTACCACTTAAGGTTTCATCAACGTGGTTGACCCAATTAAGGGAATGTCCACTACGGTTAACCCTCTCTAAAGGTGACTCACAAAATATACCACATGGAGACTGGTTCTAGATTCAAGGATTTGGGTTTCTGGTACTATCCAAAAAGGAAGTAGAGCATAATCCCCTAGCCTTTTCACTTTTAACCCAAACAAAGTAGACAAATTAATTTAACACACTAAGACCAAGATTATCTCACAAAGATCTATGACATCAACCCCTTACGATCTATCAACCTCTCCGGAGAGAGAATGCATCAATCAAAAGTTGAAGACACACGGATCTAGTGAAACGTGAGACTCCCTCAGTATCCTCCCTACCTACAAGGGTTCCTTCATTAAGAGGAGCTTCTCTGGAGACTCACTCTCTCAAGAGCCATGAATAGTGTTCATAGGGCCTATTTACTATGTGTAACAAAGATGCTGAAAGCAAATCTATGTTCATTTTTATAGCCCAAATGAAATCTGTGATGTGGAAGTAATAAAAAGTCACTCAAGCCAAACACATGAGATTTTTGTTTTAAGTCCAAAATTGAAGTCTTATCAGCTGAGAAGATTACCTGAATTCCTCACAACGTGCTTAGTAGATTTTTACCTATTTTCAGCAATTCTTGTGCTTTTCCCAATCAAAACCAGCAGGAGTCAATCAAAAATAGAGAATTTCAATTGTTAAGATTAGCTATTAGTCCAAATCTAGAAATCAAATCTGACAAACTACCCTGAAAAATGAAATGATAATTAAAACCTAGTGCCAAAACTTGTACAACAGTGGGTGTGCTTCCAGACGATAGTCCAGAAACTCATACGACACTGGGTGTCAGATCATATGACTTTCTACCTTTCAAATGATAGTGTGTATAGCCTGACAAGACCCTCGATAAAATAAACTATCGTATGATAGTGGGTATAGTCTGGTATGACTTTTGTCAGAAACTCATACAAAAATTGTACGGACAGAATATAAAAATCATAGCTTTAGCTCAGAAAATGACAAGAAAAGACAAAAATTGATAGAATTGAATTGGAAACCCATATCAGGGCCCCACAGTGGGTGCCAGAAATGTGTGTGTGAATTTTGTACCTGATCTAGAGATACAACACTTCAGTAAAACATTAGAGGTTAGCTAAAATTGAAATCGTGCAATAAATGAAAAACTAAACTAACCAGGTGATTTACTGCCTTCTAGTAGATGTGAGTATGTATTCTCAAATTATACCGAGATCAGTGACCTTGACGACACCTAAACAAAGGATTTAAATGCAAAATCTAGATATGGAATGAATGCAATTAATCTTTTTTTTTTGGTTTTTTTGTGCTAATAAGATAATGAAAACTTGATATGATATGCTAATCTAGAAATGAAATTCTAATATGATATGCTAAAATATGAATGATCTCACAAAGTTGTTTGATTTGCAAAAGAAGCTCCAATTCTTCAGACACCAATTTGCCAGCATAAGTTTGCACAACTATGAGATGAATTATGAAGAGCTGAGGCCTTGATTTTATAGAAATCCAGGGCTTTGGAGGTGCATGAGAAAAGCCATAAATCACTCAAATAACTCAGGTTGATTTTTGAGTTATTTTTAAATACAGGATAATTAACTCACAAAAACATGCAAAAGTAGAGTTTAACTCAAAATAGAGTTTAGATTTAATTGATAATTGATAGCTGTCTGCTTTTCTTGATTGTGCATGTTTTAATGGGAATTAATTTAATAATAAAGTGATTTATTTCCAACTTAACTGATTTTGAAAAATAAAACAATTGATTTATGGGTTAATCAATTATTTTTCAAACTTTTATTCAAAAACAATATTATTAAAAATTGACAACTTGATTTAATTAATTAAATAAGAATTTAATCAATTAATGATAAGAATTTTGATTTATTGTCAAATTTAAATAATAATGATTTAGGAATAAATATAATTAACCTCAATTAAATAATTAAGTGGCAATATTAAATCTAATTAATTAAATATTGAGAATATTCAATTAATCAAACTTGGATAAATAGGATTTATCACCAAATAATCATTAAATTAAAGATAATTAAGATGATTAGGAATATTACTAGGAATATTCCCTAATGCAAAATTTGAGATAATCAATTAGGATTCAATGATGTTCAGATGTGCCTTAAGTTAGGACTTCGATGTCGATTTCATTCTATAGGTCGATGTAGGAGGTTAATGAACCTATAGCCCATTTTTGGGGTATTACAGGTACAACTTAATAGATGTTTATTCTTGCAGTTGACCATCCTCCATTCTCTTCTATTTATTTTTCTTTCTTATGGTTCTCTTCCTAGTAGTTTTTTATTTTTACAATTTATCCCCCATCTGAGATATGGTATGAGGCTCCACCACATCTAGTTCATCATTTGACATATCATTCGAATCCTTAGTCACATTCATCATCAACCCTCCCACTGGGGTTCTATCTAGAATTGGATAAAAATATATGATTAGATCCAACACATTCTTTCCTTTTGTCAATTCATCATTTTCCATTGATTTTTTTGTCAACCTATATGGTATAATATGTTCTCTATGTTCTTCTTGAATTTGATCCACATTATTTTTCAAAGTCCATCTAGTTGCAGGCGGGATAGGGCATGAATCTTGGTTATGTTTACTGCTCTTGCACTTTAAGTAGAAGAATTTCCTCTCCTCAATCTCTAGAGTTTGTGTCCAATTTCTATAGGAGGCATTTAGAGTGATTTCCTCTAGGATTTTATTTTTTGCCACAATATTTAGGCATGCAAACTAAATTTAATCATCATAACAACAACCTTCACCCAAAATTCAAGGGGAAAGTTATATAAATAAATCCAAATTGGCAAGTCGTAGGGATCTGCATCTAGAAAATTAAAGCCCAAGATCAATCTTTGGATATATATTTGCTTGGGTTTCACAATTCCATTTGGTATGTCACATGACATCAATATAATTGTATGCTTTTGATTACCAAACTACTGAAATCAATATAATCACGGAAGTATTCCTGAGTAATATTTGAGTGCTTTGTCCAGTTGATTGGTTGTCAGAGGCACGACCCAATCTCTTCATCATTTATTGGGATATTGTTGTTTGTTAGTTTAGTGTGAGGTATGATGTTGTTTGATTATTAATTCTTTAAGTTTGATTTTTGTTCATTTATGATTTTAAGGTTCCCATTCATTTATAATTATGTGATTTTGATTCCTTTATAATTCTATGATTTCCATTCATTTGTAATTTGGTGATCTCCATTTATTAATAATTTTGTGAGCTATAATTTTGGGATATGATTTTTATTTGTTTATAATGTATTCTTGTTGATTTTATTGAAAGCATAATTTAATCAAAAGTCTCTAAATGAATTTGTTTGTGTAGAAGTGATAAAGTTGAGAAAAAAGAATTTATTGTTCTATCATTAATTGTTCGACATAAGTATTTGTCCTATCACTAGGATAACACTATCACTATCCTATTACTATAAGCTTCTATTATATTTCTTGTTGCTTGAATAGTCCATCATAATATTTACCCTATTTTTCCTCAATTATTATTATTGTGATTTCAATGGCCTTAGAATATATATAAGATTTAAGTAATTTTATTTAGTATTGAATTTCATAAGCACTTCTCTCACTATCTTCATTCCTTAGGCATACTATTAGAATAACTGAGAGGGGGGGTGAATCAGTTATCCAGTGTCCCAATCAAAATGTATAATTCAAAACAATTTCTTCAATTTCTACTCGTCGGTAAGCAATAATAACTCTTACTACCTATGCTTTTACCGACTACCATTCTAACACTTATAACTATTTACCAATCAAATCTAATATGTAACATGCAAAGAATGATAACAAACAAATATCACAATCAACACATAACACAAGAGATTTAACGTGGAAACCCTGTAAAGGGAAAAACCACTTGGGACCGGCAACCCAAAATTGTTCACTCTTCTAAAGTGAGGTCAGTTAAGACCCAACCCTGTTAAAGGTTACGAACACACTATCAAGTGTGACCTTGTTAGAGGATTTTAGACTAGAAGTTATCGTCCAACTAGCATTCACTATGGGGTTGACAAGATAACAATGTTCATTCTATGAATGATACATCATAAGACTTTCAGAGTCCACTCGGTTAAGAGATTTAGACTCTATACAATAGTTAAATATGTAACAGTAAAATGACCTACCTTAATACAACTTCAATTGTAGATTACAGATCAATATTCAGTCCATACAAATCCTTCTGATCAATAATTCACTTCAGATTCAATACTATATCAACTTACTATCTGTCGATAACTGCTATTTGTAGCTCGGTAATTGCTCTGCAGCTCAGTTCTTACTAACCAGTATGATCAGAATGCATGAAAACCTTATTCACATGATAATCCTGTAGCTTCTTCTTCTTGCGGCATTTTCATAAAGAAATTATGTTCTCTTATATAGACGTGTAAATCATTTTCTTCTCCACCATTAGATTTTGCTGCTTAATCACATTCATAGATTTTGCCGCTTAAAAATTTCTCGATACTTGTGTCAATAACACATTTCAATTTGCTTTGTTAGATCTTCTTTGAATTTTGCCAGTCGTTGATCTGCGTAACAAACTTTATCTGTTACCTTGATGTTATACTCTTGCTAGCTCATCAATCTTATCAGCTAAACTAATCATTTAATTCATTCTATCCTCCTTGGTTAACAAAGAAATACGTCGGTGAACACTGCTCGTTTAATACTGCAGTTGGTATACACTACACTCTGTCGGTGTATACTAGAAATGCTTCATTTACTGACAACACTGCTTTGTGTCTTTCAGCTCTATACTTCATCATAGATGAATGCAACATAATGAAGTCAATATCATCAAGTCATAGACTCATCAACAAGTTACTCAATGTGTTCCTTATCCTCATCTGTCATGTACATCTTTCCTCATGTAGATTTCTCTATTCTTCATCTCCTTTCCATTTGTCTTCAGATGTCTCGGTGTAGTAACTTACAAGATAAGTGTTGTCAAGCTAGTTGACATCAATGACAACATAATACTAATTTAATCATATTACATATCTAATTAGCAACTTCTCAGTGATCTTGTAATCATAGATCCTTCAATCAGATTCCAAATTAGTTGTAGTCCAACACATACAACCGTTACACCTTTCAAAATATTACGACCCCAAATTGACAATAAGAGAGCAAGTTGAGGAAACATCATAAACCTTTATTTCATCCCATTCTTTATCCATAGAGTTTACCAACAAAGAGGAGCCAAATACATCACAACACATATCCTATCAATTTTAACCAAAGAACAAGTGCCACAACACACTCTAAAGTTGACACCAACTATAACGTGTAGCCAAGCATAAGAACGCATTAACCAATTAGACCAAAAATCAGCTTTGATGCATATAAATCCATGTAGATCACAACAAACCATGATAGGATCAATATCAACCTCTTAACTCTTTCTCAAAAGCATATCTAGACCAATAATTCATAAATAAAATCATTGCATTCAATTGAGGGTACCAAAGACCAACACAAAACACAATGTCACACTTAGAACAACATACATTCACTTGGAGAGAAATCAAACATAATATTTCTAAACTAGAGCACTATAAAAATATTAGGAATATTTCCACCAAACTACACATCTAGAAACATCAATGTGGATAAATGTAGATCATTCTCTAGACATATCCTAGCTATTCCTGACAGACAACTTTATCATCAACAAACAACAAAACACAACTCCACCATGTAAATTTTTGTAGACCTAAAAGTGTGACAATACATCAATCGCAAACCATACATGATAGAACCAAAATTGCAAGTGACCAAGTTCTTATGTAGAGTAATGCGGATCATTATACCATAAATACTTCAAATATTCTTTCCTTCATATACCAAATTCTTCTTCATTAGTTGATATTAATGCCCACAATATGTTGACATCAATGACAACATTGAACTCATAATGTTAACATTCTAGATTCATCCTTGTAAAAAAGATACCTCAAGAAATCACTATGAAATATAGATCTTAACTCTCATTCACCTTTGTAGGTTGTAATCATTTATTTGTGGTTCAGTTTGGTTGGGTGTCATTTGATGCTTCTTTGGATTAACAACCTACACACATTTTTTGAACTTTTCAACATAGTGGATTGGGTGCTTACAATGATAGTTGATGTAAGATTTGGATATGTAGATAGCTATCCAAAATATAGAGGCCTAATAAAAAGAACAAGAACAAGAGAATATCAATATGACATGAATAAATTGTAATCATGTAAATAATGCGATAGAATTGAATCAATGGAATGCATGTACAAAGGAGACCCCTTGGTTAATTAGGACAAGGTGAGACATAAGAAGGCATAGGATTATGACAAGCCTCTTTATCTTATGACATGATACATAAAGTGGTGAATTATCAAGTACCTAAAGTGGAAAAGTGATGATGTGATACCTCCATAAAAGGAAAATCACCTACCTAAGGTGGAAAAGTGATAATGTGAGATGTATACTAAAGGTATAAATCCCATTTAAAGTAAAAAAGTGATAAGTCCACTAAAGGTGGAAATGTTACTTTGTGGTCCTTGAGTAAACTTAAGTAATGTTGAATGTGTGTTTAGGATCTAGGATAAGAACTTACACTTTTTTTCCAACTTCGACATTGAAATGAACATTCTAAAGAAAAAAAACTTCACATTCAGACACCTATTTCTGCAAAACTATTAGGAATTTGAAGATTATGTAAACTAGTGATTTTTATCATTTTGCGTGTAGATTCTAAATATATATTATTTAAAATTTTTGGAATTGATTTGTATCCATTTTTCTATCTTTCAAAAAGTAGTTTCTATCAAAAAATAACATTTTTAAAGAGTGAAGAAAATGGGTGGTGATAGGAAAAGAATCGAGCCAGACAGGATTGAGGAGGAATGCTCCTCGAAACCCATGGTTATGAACTTATGAAAGGAGGGAGGTATCCTGCCTTTCATGGAGCACCTCCAAGGCCATGATGAAATGATCTCCAAATAGGTTGCCAAAACCTGGAGCAACAAGCAGGTCACTATCAATGACATCACCTTCCAGGTCAATGAAGAGGTTATTGGGCAAGCAATGGGAATTCTAACTACTAGTAGGAAGTGGAAAAAGATGGCTAAGGCCCAAGCGAAGTCAGAATTTGTGCAATTCTTCAAGGATGATGCTACCCCCTCTCCGCTTAATGGTGGCTACGTCGTTGTTGAGCTTCTAGAGTTCTGGCCAAAGATCTGTAAGCTCATGATGAAATATCAAAATTTTGTTTTGAAGTGACATTAACTCTAATTTAGACATAATTTCATTTGTTTGCCCCTAACTTGTTCTATGTATATCAAAATTTATCTCTCTTTTTTTAAGAAAAAGAACAGAAATACCTAGTGTTTAGATATTTTTCATAATTTTTAAACCTATTTTACTATTTTTTCCATAAGCATTGAATATAGAATTGATATACAGTGCAAAAACAATGTTTACTAAAACTAAAAATACAAATTCATAATAAACTCAATATATATTAAATTCATAATCATTGGAAAGCTTTCTTTGAGTAGTACCATTCGGCATCTAGGCTTATCAAATGAATTCATTTGATCCCCTGAAAAGATAACGCCAAAGTGGTTTTTTGTTAGAATTTTGATAGGTCTAAAGGAGACTCGATTGTAGATATGACTAAGGAGTAGAGAGATTATATCAAAGAGAGTTTGATCTAAGTGTATTTTATCCAACCATTTTTAATTAATTTCTTCAAATGGGACCTCTCAAGGCTTAAATAATCATATTTTCTTAAAAATGTGTAATTTAAGAAAAAATTAGGATGTTCAAAAAAGTGTAACCCACTATTGTGGGTACTCTAAGGGACAAAACTTAAGCACACCAATCTCCCCCCTTAAGTGTGACTTAGGGAGATTTTATGCAAACAATAAGATGGGTCCAAACTACTAGGCCATGTTAGGTACCTATTTACAAATGTGATGCAATATATCTAAAAATTAAGAAAATGAGAAAAAATAGTGGGAAAAACTCCTCCACAAAAGGAAGATGAAAATACAAAATACTCTTAAAGAAAAATGAGGACAAAACCATCTGTGAGGAAAAATTCCCACCCCACTATAATAGAGAAGAAGAGAGACCCAATATCCCCCATCAATTTAGAATATAAAATAATGCTAGATGCTTCGAGCTAGATGTATAATATGGTCCTTAGTCATCAAAAAGTATTCCTCCCCTTAGAAAGAAACAAAACTAGATGTGGTTGTTGTTGGGAAAAGTGTCTCGACCTTGCATTTACACGAGGCCAATATTTTTAGTATGTTTACATTTGAGCATTTAATTTTTCTTAATCTTTGTGAGAAGGTTCAAAATGGTTAGATAAGCATTATAGTGAATTTTTACTGCAAGATCATGTCTAGTTTGGAAGATATTAAAGTTTTTTTTTTAAATTGTCAAAAAAAAGTGGCAAGTGTAATTATAGAGACTTTAGAGGCGTCAAAATGTGTAAAAAATGTGGCTAAATGGTGCATAAATTTAGGACTTTATTGAACATTTCACAATCTTTCCAATACTTCAAACAATTCATAAATTGGCATCTAGTTTGAAAGTTATGGCTTCTAGAAGTTGGGTCTCTTAAAATAGGAAATGTAAAAATGTGTCAAAAATGTAAATGAGTTAAAAAAGGGAGTTACACATGTTGGTGTGTCTATTGAAACATCATAGGGAATATTTCATTAGATATAAGGTGGGAACCAACTTATAAGTGGTTTTCAGCCCATGGTTTTGCAATACCATTTGATGATTTCATGTATTATATTTTCTATATATTAGATGTGTGAAATGGAGGATGTGTGTAAGAGTCTTAAAGATTTTTAGTTACCTTTGGATCTCTGGTTGGTGATACTCCGAAGAGAATCTTCCTCTACAAGTATATTTCAATCTATTATTGATTTCTTAATAATATATTGGGTGGCTTTTGTAGTGTGGATTTTTTCTCCTGAAAGAGTTTACCTCATGTAAATCATTGTATTATGATATGCATGTTATTTTATACTATTTATGTTAAGGTTCTATAACTATTTTAAAGATATAAGAAAGTTTTTACATTACCCTCTCCTCAATATTAGTGTATGAATTTTTTCCATTAATTAGCTTCCTTACATATGTGATGCAGAGGAAAAGGTTTACACAAAACTTGGAAATAATCTAATGCCAAACGGGCATGACTCCTAACAAATGGCTTCAAACCAAAACTTGATTTGGATCTTCAAAATCTACAATAAAACACTTGATAAACTTTTGTAATGATAAATTTGGCATGTAAAGACCATACATGGTCATGAAAAACACATGTAATCATTTAATAAAGTTCTAACACCTTCCTGTAGAAAAAGTGATAGGAAATCACATAGACAAGACAATTTTTAGAAATAAATTTGTTTGACCCGTCAAATCACAAAATTAACTTTTATGGAAACAAGGAAAGTTTTTCAAAATATGATAAACTACCCACACAAAAATTTTCAGGTCCGTAGTCAACCATACATATCTGTAACAACACATTCTTCGAACTGCAAATTTGGGGAAACCAAATTTTGAACAAGTTGTGCTTACAAAAGTGGGCATAACTTACTCCTTTCTCAATGAAAATAAGTCAAACTTGAATAAAAATAAATTATATTCAATATTCTTTCCAACCATATGACATTCATACCCCAATCCTTCCGTAAAAAAGAGTACAAAATGCTAAAACATATAGGAATCAAAATTCTACCAGTCTGAAACACAACTAGGACAGACACAACTTCTAGCATGAACACAATGGAAAAATGGTATATTTTTGTTGTATTTACATTTTTAGGACACTAACACATCTAGGAAAATATTCTATTTGATGGAAACATTGAATGAAAATAATTTATAGTGCTTTACAAAAAAAATTATATGTTGTTGTTATGACTGTCACAGTCACCTTCATAGTGACATCAATAAAAAGAGTTGTGTTTATCACACACCCAAGATTCTCTCAAGGTGATATCATGAATTTAAGGTATTTAATAAACCTCCTTAACATCACAAAATGTATACCCTTTTTAATATTCATTCACCACTCACACATGCAAGCTGAAAACATAAGATTTCGTGTCTGATACATAGATATATCAGACATGTTATGCCATCGAAATCATATCATTCCTACATGTGATGTCCTGAAACTTTTTAATAAGTAAGAACATATAAAAAAAAACTATGATACAAATTTGAGCCCCTAAAAACCGAGTAATAGCAGATTTTTACATTTTTCTAGCTCTCAGATTACCCTAGGTAGGGTTTTGAGCCTCTTCTACAAAATTCATGATAACTTTTATAAACCAAAATGAAATTAAATGAAACTTGAACCAAAATGGATTATATTTATATTAATTTCATCCTCAATCATAGAGGGTTCATGAGAATGAAATAAATGTCACATAAAAAACAAGAAAAATCAGACTGATAAGTTGGAAAAATGAAGGAAAATTAGTACTTCTTCATTGAAAGGTTTCACCATAACATTAAGAAACCCCTAAAATGAGCCCAAAATGGATTATTTAAGGAAACATCAGTCATAATTTGATTGATTCACGTTCAATAATGAGTTTTCAACTTCCAAGACAAGATTTTTCCCTCTTTTTTAAAAAAATATTACTTTTACAACTTTTTCCAATTTGGGCAACTTTTGAATATTAATGTCTAAGGAATTTTATCTTTGGGAAATAGTTGTAAATGGTATAAAATGACCTTGAAAGAACTTATGAGACTAAATTTAAACAAAATTATTCAAAAATCACCTTTTGCCTAGGTGAGACTAATCAGACCTAGGGTGTCCTACACCATACTCTCCTAGGAAAAGAACTCAAGTTTCCATTGAGTTAAGACCTAAAATAGTATAACCATGTTTTATGATGTATTATTAATTCATCCAAGTAGCATCCTCCATTGGTATCCCTTTCCATTTGACTATGTACTAGTAGTAGTTTCTCCTCCTTGTCTTACTGAGCTCTTTCTTGTCTAAAATGCTCTTTAACTCCATTAGTTGCTTGGGTGGTAGGTCTCTGATCCAATCTTTGTTTGATGGTGCTACTATACCTACATCTTCACCTACAACCATATCCCATTTGAAAGGGTAAAGGTCAAAAATATTAAAAATAGGTGAGATAGCAACCTAAGGAGGGAGTTATATCTCATAAGCATTAGCTCCAAATTTGTGGACCACTTTGCATGGCCCTATATTATTCATCTATATCTTAGTATACTACCATTTAGGAATCCTTTATTTCCTTAAGTGGGCCAAAACCAAATCCCAAACCTTAAAATGGACCTCTCTCTTTTTCTTATTAGCTTGTTCCTTATACTTCTCAATGGTCTTTTGGAGATTTTTCATAACGTGTTGATGTATTTCTTGCATTGATACAAAAAATTGTTCTCCTTTAGCACTCCTCTTATCCATACTAATGATGTCTCCTAATTTTAACACTCCTCTAGGATGTAAACCATAAAATACTTCAAAAAGAGTCTTACCAATGCTTCTGTTGATTGAGTCATTGTATACAAATTCAGCTTGAGGTAAAATCAAATCTCATTGTGTTGAATGCTCCTTTGTCAAGCATCTTAGGCATTTACCAAGGCTTCTATTGACCACTTATGTTTGGCCATCCATTTAAAGGTGATAAGATGAGCTGAATTTCAAGTTAGTACCAAGCTTCTTCCATAAAGTTCTCCAAAATGACAAAAAAAAAAAATTATCTCTATCTAAAACTATATTCAAAGGCAAACCATGAATTCTTACCACCTCCTTGAAGATCATACCAACAATATAGAAATCATAATTATTGGTATTGCATTGTATAAAGTGTGCCATTTTAGAAAACCTATCTACAACAACATAAATAGAATCAAATCATCTAAGTGTCCTAGGTAAACCAAGTACAAAATCCATGCTTATAGACTCTCATGGCCTACTTGGAATGGGTAGAGGTTGATAAAGACCTGTATTTGTGTTAGTTCTCTTTTCTCTTTGAAAAATAACACACCTTTCAACAAACTTCCTTACACCACTTTGCATTTTAGGCCAATATTAATTCCTCCTTAGCTACTCAAAAGTCTTATCTAGCCCAAAATCACTTGCAAGACTACCACTATTATTTTCCTTGATTAGATTGTCCCTCATAGAGCACTTTGGCACACACAATTGAGCTCCTTTGAATATTAAACCTTCTTGAATCAGAAAATCATAAATTTCACCATGATAAACACCATTAGATTGTTTACAAGAAGCATAGATATCCTTGAAATCAACATCATCATCATACATACCCTTTAGAGACTCAATACCCACACTTTCAAGTTTGATCTCTTGAATCATCATGTCCCTTCTACTCAATGAATCTGCCACCTTATTAGACCACCCCTTCTTGTGCTTGATAGTGAATATAAAGCTTTCTAGATACTCCACCCATTTCATGTGCATGTGGATGAACTTATCCTGACTATTTAAAAAGTGAAGTGCATGATTGTCAGTATAAATAATAAACTCTATAGGAAGAAGATAATGCCTCCATTTTTTCAAAGCTTGAAACATAGAATACATTTCTAAATCATAGGATGAATACTTCTTCTTAGCATCATTTATTTTTTCACTATAGAAGGAAACCAGTCTATTTTCTTTGCTAAGGACAACCCCTATGGCATAACCACTTGCATCACACTCAATTGTAAAGACCTTATTAAAATTAGGTGAAGCAAAGACAATTTGATATGCAACTCTCCTTTTTAAAATTTGGAAATTCTTTTAAGCTTCAAGAGTCCAAACAAACTTCTTTCTATTCTCACCTTTTATAGTATCCAAAATAGGAGCACACACATGGCTGAAACCTATTACAAACTTCCTATAAAAAATTTCTAAACCATGAAAACTTCTCACATCAAAAACTAATTTAGGAGTTGGCCAATTCACGATAACTTCCACCTTGTTGGGATCCATTTTCAAAGAACCATTAGTCACCACAAACCCAAGGTAAACCAACTCTATTTTCATAAATTCTCAATTTTTTAGATTTATCATTAGTTTCTCCTCATTTGGCCTTTTAAATACCAAATCAAAATGATGTAGATACTCTTCTTTATTACAACTATAAATCAAGATATCATCAAGATAAACTACTAAAAATTTGCTAATGAAATATTTCAATACCTTATTCATAAGTCTCATAAAAGTGCTAAGAGGATTTGAAAGGCCAAAATGTATTACCATCCATTTGTAGAGTTCTTCATTGGTTTTGAAAATAGTTTTCCATTCATCTCCACTTGTGATCCTAATATGGTGGCATCCACTCTTTAAGTCTATCTTTCTGAATTAAGTGGCTCCACTCAAAGAATCCATAACATCTTCAATCCTCGGTATGGGAATCTATATCTTATTGTGATCTTGTTGATAGCCCTAGAGTTAGTACACATTCTCCATCCACCATCTTTCTTGGGTGTTAAAATATCCGGTATTGCACAAGGGCTTAGGCTCTCTTTGATCAACCCCTTCTCAAGCAATTCCTTCACTTTTTTGTTGATCTTCTCATTCTATTATGGTGTCATTTTGTACATTGCCTTGTTAGGTAGACTAGCACTAGGAATGAATTCAATACAATTACTTATGTCTCTCATAGGTTGGAATGAACTTGTAAGTTCATCCACTGCTATATCTTCATAATTATTCAAGAGTTTTTGGACTTCTTGTGGCACAACTTTCACCTTCTCTGTTGTTGCTATAGTCTTGGTTCTGATTAGGACAACAAACCCCACTTTCTCCTCCTTCATGGATTTCAAAAAATGTTTATCTCCTACCAACATCACATTGTCTCCAACTTGTGGGATAGGTTCTTCATCCTTGAGTGGTGTGAGATTAAAGGTAACTCATTCTTTTTCAATCACATATGTGTTTTTCCTTCCATCATGTTTAGAATTTTTGTCATATTATCATGGTCTACCAGGTAAAATATGAAAAACATCCATAGGGATGATATCACGTAGTACTTTGTCCTTGTACCATCCATTGTGAAACTCCACCCAACATTGTTCATTCACCAACACTTGCTGCCCCTTGTTGAACCATGTAACCTTATAAGGAGTTCTATGAGGGATTCTCTTTAGCTTGAGTTTATCAACCATCTCGATAGAGACTAAGTTGTTTATACTACCAAAATCAATCACTACTTTGCAACATTTTCCTTAACTCTTACATGTGGTTTTGAAAAGTTATTTTCTTTGAGGAGGATCTTTCTCTACTAGTACTTTAACCAATGTTCTTCTCATTAGGAGTGACTCTTCAATCTCAGGAGCAACTTCTTGACTAGTTGAGGCTACACTCTCAATATCTTCCACTTTAACAATCTCATTTCTTCTTTCTCCATTGTATGATGTTGTAGCCTTATTTTTAGGACATTTCCAAGTTTGATGACCATAAAACTTATTACACTTATAGCATTTTTTGAGTGAATTCATTTGATCCACCTCTTTGACCTTTAAATCTGCCCCTAAAATTAGGTCTTCTTCCTCTAAAAATTCCTCTTGTTTCAGACCTAAGTGGTTCTCGTGACTCATTTGTTTCACCTTGAGATCTTTGTGATTTTCCTCCACTCGAAAATGTACCTCTTCCTTTGAATTTTGATCTTCCCCTACCTCTACCTTAATTCTCATCTACTCTTCAACTTATCTTCAACCTTTAGTGCTAGGTTGAAGCATTCTTCCACTATTTTTAGAGTGATAAGGCTAAGCTCATCTTGTATATTGAACCTCAATCCATTTATGTATCTTTTTATCTTTTCAACCTCATCCACCTTATGGTTGGCTCTTATACTCACTCTATAAAATTCCTTTATTTAAGATCTTACATCCATATCATTTTGTCTTAAGTTTTGAAGCTTCTTGTATAGCTGAATGGAATAGTCACTAGACAATAATTTGGCTTTAATTTTGGTAACCATTCTATCCCATGAATTGATTATGGACTTTCCACACTTCCTTCTTTCATATTGTGTATAATCCCACCATAGTGAGGCATAACCTTTTAGTTTAGTCTTAGCTATTTTAACCTTTTGTTCTTTAGTTATCTCATCATATTCAAAGTAGTTATCCATTGATCCTATCTAATCCATGATTTCTTCACCATCTAGACTTCCTCCATACACAGGTAAATCCACTTTCACCTTAGGACCATCATCCTTAACAACCTTCAACATTTTGACTATCCTTTCCTCTTCAGGATCCAACATTTGTGGGGTTTCCTCTTCTTCCCCTTCCTTTTTTTCTTTCTTTTCCTCCTCTTGGTCATTCTCATCTCTTGATACCATTCCTCTTCTCTGACATGTCTCTACTGTGACGAAACTAGCTTGAAGTCTCTCTACCAATTCTTTCAATTCTCTGATCTCCCTCACTTGTTTCTCTTCCAACTCACTCACCTTCCTAACAACTGTCATTTTAGGAGGCATATTGAAATGAATTATCTAACACCCAAAAAAATCTTCTTTGATCTATCCTATGCTCTGATACTAGTCTGATATAGAGGAAAAGGTTTACACAAAGCTTGGAAATAATCTAATGTCAAACAGGTATGACTCCCAACAAATGGCTTCAAACCAAAACTTGATTTGGATATTCAAAATATATAATAAAACAACTAAGACACCTTGGGAATAATAAATTTGACATGAAAATACCACACATGGTCACCAAACACACATATAAACATATAATATATTTCTACCACCTTCCTGTAGCAAACGTGACAGGAAATCACATAGATAGGACAATTTTTAGAAATTGGTTTGTTTGACCCATCAAATCACAAAATGAATTTTTCTAGAGAGAATTAAAGTTGTTCAAAATATGATAAAATACCCACACACCAATTGGAAGGTCCTTAGTCAACCATACGTATCTGTAACAACATATTCTTTAGACTGTAGATTTTGAGAAACCAAAATCTAAACAAGTTGTCCTTACAAAAGTGGGCATAACATACTCATTTCTCAATGAAAATAAGTAAAACTTGAAGAAAAATAAATTATATTAAATATTATTTTCAACCATATGACATTCAGTCCCTAATCCTTCTGCACAAAAGAGTACAAAACGCTGAAACATATAGGAATCAAAATTCTACCAGTCTGAGACACAACTAGGACAGTCACAACTTCTAGCGTAAACCCAATGGAACAATGGTATTTTTTTTTATTTACATTTTTAGGACCCTAACACATATAGGAACATATTATATATGCATGCAACATTGAATTAAAAAAAAATTATTGTGTTTTGAAATTTTTTTATATGTTGTTGTTATGACTATCACTATCACCTTCATAGGGACAACAATAAAAAGAGTCTTATTTATCACACACCCAAGATTATCTCAAGGTAAGATCATGAATTTAAGGTCATTGATCAACCTCCTTGGCATCACCAAATGCATACCTTCAATATTCATTCACCACTCACACAGGCAACCTAAAAACATAAGATTTCTTATATAATACATAGAGATATCAGACATGTTATGCCATCGAAACCATATCAGTCATGTCTGTGATGCCCTGCAACTTTGGAATAAGTAAGAACATATTAAAAAAAACTATTATACAAATTTGGGCCCCTAAAAACTGAGTAATAGTATATTTTTACATTTTTCTAGCTCTTGGGTTACCTTAGGTAGGGTTTTGAGCCTCTTCTACAAAATTTGTTATAACTTTTATAAACTTGAATGAAATTAAACCAAACTTGAACTAAAATGGAGTAGATTTATAGTAATTTAATCCTCAATCATATAGGGTTCATGAGAATTAAATAAATGTCACATAAAAACAAGAAAAATCAGACTGAGAAGTTGGAAAATGCGGGAAAATCAGTACTTCTTCATTGAAAGGTTTCACCAAATCATTAAGAAAGCCCTACAATGAGCCCAAAATGGCTTATTTAAGGAAATATCAGTCATAATGTAACTGATTCACGTTCAAGAATGATGTTTCAACTTCCAAGACAAGATTTTCCCCTCTTTTTGAAAAAATTATTGCTTTTACAACTTTTTCCAATTTGGGCAACTTTTGCATATTAATGCCTAAGGACTAAATTTAATGACCTTTAATGACCTAATGCATATTAATGAAATTTTTCATATTAATATTCCTAATTCATATTAATGACCTTTAAAAACCTTATTAGACTAAATTTAAACAAAAATTTTCAAAAATCACCTTTTGCCTAGGTGAGACTAATCAAGCCTAGGGCGCCCTACACCAATATGTAAGTTTGCCAATTTTGAAAGGAAAATGTAGGAGGAAATCTCAAGATGTATGAAGTTTTAATAAATACTCAAGTGTCCCATGTTGATGCTAGAAGTTTTCCCTCCAAATCATGTGTCGTGGGCTACATTATTGAAAAAATATAATTTAAGAAATAATGCAAATGAATGTAGAACAAGATCAAAATACTTGAGTATGTCCTTCGAAGAGAAAGATGCCTCCTCAAAATGTTGTTCCAAAGTATCCACAGTCATACCAAGCTGGGAGAAATGATCTTGTAGAGAATGAAAAAGGGGGTTAAAGTGTTCTAACATAAGAACTGAGAAGGATCATCTCCATCAAAGAGAATATGTATGTAATCGATAATATCTCCTATATGTACAAGAAAGGACTCTATAAAACCCTACAATGTTTGTCAAGTAGTCATCCAAGGGCACTATATGTAGAAAAAAAAGGTATATCTTACTTTGATGTATTGCAAGAAGAAAAAATTATAGTAGCACAAGCATAATCAACTACAATAGTAGATGTGATCTCAATGGGAGGAGATTTAATTCAAGGTTCAAGAACTATATCATATATGAGAATACCAAAGTCCAAGTAACCAAAATTATTCTCAAGAAATGAATCCACACTAAAAGTGTGATCAATGTCTGAAGAACCAAAGTTACCAATACCTTAACAAAGTTTGAAAAGGAGTACAACCAAGATGCATCATTGACCACCCCAATAGTGATGACCACTCCACTCTCCAATTTTTTGATGATAACTAAATCAAGATGGAATTAAGCCACATCTTCCTTGTTACACTATGTGTGATTTGGTAGATTGAAAGGAGATCATTTGTCAAGTGAGGTACACATAAAATAACATTGAAAGTTTCATCCCCAATGTCAATATATCCCTTCCCAATTATATTTATAAATGTATGATTTCCTACCAAAATAGTTGTCACATTTCAATGCTAAAATGAAGAGATAATAGAATACAAATATTCCAAATGATGAGAAGCTTATAAATTTAGAAGTCAAAACATTGAAGTATGACTTGTAGTATCACAATGATACTATCCTTTGTTCTTACTTCTCCTACACATGTGAATCTTTTCATCATCAATTTTTTTGGGGGGGAAGAAGAATTTGAAGTAGACATTCATGGAGGCAAACTAATTCTATTCTTTCCAATAAGATGCTTCAATCTAAAAGTATCCTTCTTATGAAAATAGTGTTCCTAATGCCCCATCTTATTGAATATACCCAAGTAGGAGCTTCCCACTCTTAAATTATACAAACACAGGAGAGGAATTTTTATATTCTTCGATGGAATGAATAATGTAGAATGGATTTTCTTGTTATTCCTATTCTTAAATTATGTTTTTTTATTATTGGATCCTATTTCATGATTAGCTACGAAAGTGCATCACTTGGGTGGATTAAGGATACCCAAGGAGATAAACTTTTCTTGCTCAAGCATCATGATTTCTATATATAAATCAACTAATGGTGTAGTATACAACCCCCCCCCCCCCCCTCCCTCCAAATAATCAATAGATGAGTTTGGAAACTAGAAACAAAAGATACATACTCTAAAGAAAGCTCATATAATGCATTGATGACCAATTGTTCATCCTTTTAAATCAATTCCACAATCTTTGAGTTATTCTCTTAGCTCATTTGCCTTGGTTATATTGTCTTGGATTGTATACAAATTCTTAGGATCTTAGTTATAATTATTAAGTTTGTATCCCCTAATCTCATCAAATTTGTCATACAATTGAGCAAGTTTGTCCCATGCATGCTTAACTATTGTACATTTATCAATATGAAAGAAAATATCGATCAATACATAATTATTCAATGTGATATGAGCTATATTGATTTTAATGATTCAATCCATTTTTAAATTAGGATATGATAGTTTTTGAATAGTTTCATCAATGTAGCTAATCCTTTTTCAATTAGTTTACTCCATGTATTTATTTTGCATGTTGCATTATTGTGTGGATTTAAAAAAGAAACATAGGATGACCCATGACTAAAAATTTAAAGAGAACAAGTGAGAAATCAAAGTAAAATCACACAAAACATCCCCCCAAATTCACTATATCAAAGACCTCCACTCCAAACAAAATAATGATTTGGCAATTTGTACTTAGTAAAATTATAATGGACATGTTCAAAACAAAGGCTAAGTGGGCTTTGATTTCAATGATTATAACGGCCATAATTAAGGTATATCAAACTTAGATCATTGTGCTAGAGAGTAAATTGAAATCTATGTATTATGATTACAAAAATAAGACAAATAAGGCCACAAGATAAAAGTACAATTTTTTATCATGTAGAAATCTAGAAATGTCTTCAATTAATTAAAAAAAATCTATTAATTAAATGGGCATTCATATTTATTAAATTTTATTATTAGCCCCTTTTTCTATTATTTAAATAGATATTTTTATTTATTTAAATAATTCATTAGTCTTTTCCATCTCAAAAAGTAAATAAATTCCTATTTATATAATTTACCTATTTACCATTCCTAGTTCTCCTATTTATGAAATAAATACCTTTGTTTATTTTGTAAATTCACTAATCGTCTTCTTTCATATTTAGCCAATCACCATCAATCACATGGATCAAATCCTAAATTTTGAGCTTGTGTCACTTGTTTCATGTCTCTTCATTTTCATCCTATGACCAAAGTCAACACATTTCCTAAAAAGTCAATCCTAGTCACTCATTTCATATTACCTCTTAATCTCCTTCACTCCTACCAAAATCTTACCTACCCTTCAATCCCATTTAATCTCCTAGCACCTCTTAATCTCAACCATTGATTTTGATTATATAAAAGATCATTTTCTCTTCATATTAGATATCTTATAAAATCTTGGAGACCTTATGCTATTGTGACCTTAAGCTATCTTGCACACTTGTGATCTTGAGCTTTTAAAGATATTGCTCTTGTATATTTCTATCTTTGAGAGTTCATTTTCTATTTATATCATCATTATATTGTAATACTTGCAGCATCTTAATTATCAATCAACCATCTCCATTTTCCATAGTCTCTTGTGCATGTAATAACAAAACTAAGAGCATCCACATTTCATCCACACAAGATCTTGGAAGATAGGGGGAAAAGGGAATCATGCATTTCATGAAGGAATTGGTGTTGTTTTATATTTATCTAACTTGTTTTGTGCTTTTGTGAAAAAGTGTTCTCTTGATATGATGATTGAGTGTATTGTGATTTCCTTATTTATGGTTGGGCTAGAATAGGTTTTCGCATGTTATTTGCACTATTTTCCTACATTTTTGTTGTTTCTACATTTGTGATCAATATTCCTGTATTTTTTTGTGTCTACATTTTTTTTATCACTGTTCCTACATTTTTGCACAGTGTTCCGACATTTTTTATCGAATACTACATTTTTGCACTCTAATCCTACATTTTTGCTCAATGTTATTGTTTGCAGGGTTTCACTAGTCCTATGTAAATGATTCACCAATCTTGCATTTGTGATTCACTGGATTTACATTTCTTTCAAGGTATACCTATGTCTTTACTTTTTGTTTCTAAGTTTTTGTTATATAGAATACACTAAGTTTCCTTTAGTGTTGGCTTTGAGCTAACCCCAATGGACTAACAAGTGATGAAACTTATTTTTTTAGGTCCAAGACTTGATTTGTGACTACTAAAACTTTGTGGATATAGATTTAACTTTGGATTTCACAAATTATTTAGTTTTGGTGCTTAAAATGAACCCTTGTTTGTCTTAGATTACAAAAAATTCAGATTTTGTGCTTGAAACAAACCCAAGTGTTTGTCATGTTAGGTCCTCTTGCTCACCTTTTTATTTTTTTTGTTTAGATCATAAGGTAGAAAATAAGTATCCTCCCCCCTTACCTTCATGGATCTTGGGTGTAAGAAAGTTCATCTACCTTCATGAGAAGATAGCAAAAAAGTATCATCTCCCCTTTTATTCTAATGGATCTTGAGCATAAGAGAAATTTCATCTATCCTTTCTTCTAGAGAGGCTTACCTTAGTGAGAAAAGAGGTACTCACCCCAAGGGAATGACCTCAAGTAGTAACAAGATAAAGCCAAGCTTGATCCTGGTTTCTATATAAACTAACGATAAGGTGAAAGCTGAGTTGAGGTAGCATTAGTGCTCACCATACAGTGCATTCTATAAAGAGTCATACATTTGAGTATATGAGACACTTGTAGTAAGAGTGGTTAAATTATTAAGTGTCCTCTTGGATTCTTTTGATGTGTTACCTAGCCAAAATCTAACTAAACACCTTATATTAGAAGTTCACCCTTTATTAGGTTTAATGCAGTAGTTGTGGTGCAAAGGGATTGCATCGTCCCTTGAAGCTACTCAACATATGTGTTTCCTTGTAATTGAGGTGGAATTCTTGGCTCTATATGGGTTATTTATAGCTTTCCAAGAAGAGGGTAGTTCCCACCCAAATGGGGGTACCCTAGCTCACCAAGCCCCTCGACATTCATTGAAGTATTATAATTTCCTTTATTCTCCAAAATGGATTACGTGTCTCATTTAGAGGGACATACATACGAGGATCAATAAATATCAAGTTATGGGCCCACATCACCTCATAATGTATTCTAAATTGGTCATAGGTAGATAGTTTGTGTCTTCAATTTTTTTTGAATTATGATAAGACCCATAGAAAGAGCCTTGAACATGCATAAATCAGACATTGAGTTTTTGTTTTTGAGGTGTATTCTTGTCACAAAAGGTCACAAATTACCTTTAAGATTGATCAAAACTTGCCAAACTTGAATTTTTTTGTTTTTTGTTTTGAAGTGTATTCTTGTCACAAAAGGTCACAAATTACCATTGAGATTGATCAAAACTTGCCAAACTTGAAAAAATACATTGATTTTTCATCAAACCTACATTTTTGCCATTTGTACTTGCATTTTTGTGACTAAATTCTGCATTTTTCTGCTCTTGTATTTTTATGACTTCTTCCTATGTTTTTTCTTAGATCCTACATTTTTTCTTCCTAAACTTGCATTTTTGCATTCTGGGCTTGCAGTTACAAACCTGCACCTAATCTTGCATTTCTATGAGCTATTTTTGTATTTCTACTTCACCAAAACCACATTTATGTTCTCTAATCCTATATTTTTTAAATAGAGAGCTCAAAACTTGGTCGTAATCTTCTTTTTGGGCTTTTAAATTATGTTATGATCTACAGGTTTACATCGCATCATCCATCTCAGTCCACATCACTTCTAGTTAGTATGCACACTTGCATTTACCATTCACTAGTCAAATTATGTTAATAGTATTCCCCTCCTTTTGAATATTATCCTTGGGTCTATTGATCATTTCATAAGTCTACCTTGTATATTCTATCATTTTCAAACTTAGAGTTACCCTTTTGATCTTTAGATTTATCCTCCATCATAATTATCATACTATAAACTATATGCATTTTTAGTCCAACTTCACAAGGTGATAAATATCCCCTTGATGCTCAAAATCAAAAACTACTTACACTGTTGAAAAGGTCTCTAAGAGATCTAATTTTATTCCCTTAACATAATTCTCATGTTAAGAGACAAACACAAGTTGCAATCCCAAATTCTACTCTTAAGGTGCTCAAAATTACAATTTACTAGAACCAAGAAAACTATCATTTTTTTTAATAGATTTTCAACATTTATTACTTGGTCCAACTTAATTTGACCTCTCTTGGAGATTATCCTAGCTTCATATCCTATACTAGAGTCATATATTCCTTAGGTGTCATATCCCAAAGTCATATCTTCCTTGAATATCATATATTAGAACCATATATTTCTTGTATTAGTATACCATAGTGACGCAGGGCAGGTAAGGAGGATCCAATTAAGGACAGTCCAAACAAGCAGCCAAACACCACAATGTGGAATAACACAAGAAGATAATGTTTTCAACTGGATTTTCATTAACATGCCCGGCTATAAGGCCTTTTGGGTTAGGGCCAAATATAATCAAAAGTATTTCTGTAATCTCTCAGCTAGTCCAGCTTTGAAACAAATCAAAAACTGATAGAAACACTAAGGTAGATCTGAACTTGAGCTTGCAAGCCTCCAAGCAATCTCCTTGTCCCCAAGCATGCAAACCACTAGCTCTGCTATTACAAACTATCAAATAACAATCTAATCTTCAAGATCTCGTAGTATCCAAATTTAATCTTCTATTTGCCCATTGACTTACCCCTAAACAACTACCCAAACACTCCTTAAATACTAATCTTTAGCCACAAGTCAACTGGAAGAAATAATTAACTCCTAAGCCAAGTCGGCTCCTATTACAAACAAATATTAAATGCAACAACAGTCAGCTCTCAAATAGCCTTAAAAATATTTAATTCTCCATGTCGGCCTCTAGATCTACATAGGAGAATACAACAAAAGCTACCAACAATAAATGCGCCAAGTCGGCCAACCAAATCTCCAAGAACTCTAATCAGTAAACTAGAACTACCAAGCACCAGAGAAACAACCAAGCACCAATGAAACAATTGACCACACCAAGCATCACCGAGCAACACAGGCATCACCGAGTACAAGTTCCATCGAGCACAAGAGGTTTCACCAAGTTCCTTCAGCGACTGAGCTTCCTTCAATAACTAAGACCATCGGTTAAAGCTGCAATCGAGTACCACATAACCAAAACAACACACCACCATGCAAATTCACC